>CM038797.1:41644446-41810057 GCA_021764765.1 Vicia sativa
TCGGACATTGAAAGTTGGGAAACTAGAAGGAGTTAAGGGTTTACTTGCCAAGTTCGATTAAAGCGAAATTCCTCAAAGTTATGAGTTTCAATGCATTCGAAGACATTGTGGCCTTGCTAATCTATGGTTTGGTTCTATTTCTTTCGGATCAATTCATAGAATCATCCAGTTGTTCCTACACAATCCGATTGCCTACTTTACTTGGAGATATCTGCATTCTCTCACTCGCACTATCAAGGACAAGGAACTCTCATGTGCATACCGTTACTTTCGGTGGTTTATTTGCACCTTCCTCCATCGAGTTTGAAGAGCGAACAAAGTTGAGATGGTCTCAAGGCTAATGTCACTCTCCGTTCGGATATCCGTTGGAGTCTTTTCTCTCAAAGGACTTCACCTTCATCGGCGTTGTGGAGAATTCCCTAATGTACCACTCATTGGTATAAGGGGAGGTATTACTTACAACCCTTCTAGCTCTCGTCGGTTTGGTTTTGCGAAGAGATGGTCCACATGATATGCTTCTCCAAGATGTTGTGTTCGCTACAATCACGATCTCGAATTACGTGAAGGTTTATACGCTTGGGGCATGGTAAAGAAGCGATACCAAGACTTTGGGGCACCAAAACTTTATTCCTTGGGAACCTTACCTCAAATGGGTGAGAGCTCGAGCTCAAAACCTCATGCCGTTCACGCCTTACGATAATTATGGAACTGTTGCTATAGGTGGCGTACCTATCTTATTCTCCATCCGACATGCCTCACGATTTTGAAGACTTGAAGAGATCTGGATTCAGCTCAAGGAAGAGGGATACCTTTGAGGCTCGATGTTACATGAGTGAGAAGAAAGTGCTAGAGTTGACTCATTACTTCACGAGGAGCGAAACATCAGCGCCTACATCGGCACCAAGAGGAAGCCATGGGAGACTTAGAGCTTTAGGATTTATATGTTTTCTTTTTATTTGAACTATCTCTTGTACTTAAAAAGAAAAATAATAAAAGAGTACTAATAAATGTTTGCTCATTGTTTGTTTAACAAATTTAAATCTCTTAGGTCCTTGAAAACATTGCATTCGCATAAACATTGCATATCATAGCATAACATTGCATCACAGTACATTGGAATTGGTTTTCTCATTTGCTCGCTATTTATTTTATAAAATGGCTCTTGACAGTATCAAAGATCTCAAGCTCGAATGCTCGATTTGATGTTCACGGTTTGGTCCAGGCCAAGAAGATTTGAAAAAGCTCATCAACAAGAAGAAGAAGGTTGTTGGTCCTCAACATGGGCGAGGCTACAAAGGTGGTCCCTAAGGTGGTCAGCCGATTGAGCTCTCTGAAGGAAGTGTCCATCTAGGGAAAGTAACAAGGGTGATGGTGAGGTAGTCGGCATGAGACGAAAAAGTCTATGATGATGGCCAATACTGCGATGAAGATGACAAGTACAAGCAACTTGAAGATCGTCGAATCGCCGAAAACTTGAAGATGTCCGGGCTGAATTTTGATGATCAAGTCTTGTTCTGGTGTTGTGATTCCTCAAGTTCAAAGTTCAACTTTTGCCAAATATGATGGCATGTCTTGCCCAAGCTACATTTGAAGTCCTATGTCCAGAAGATCAATCCCCACACCGATGACAGAAAATTGTGGATGCACTATTTTCAAGAGAGT
Organism: Vicia sativa; assembly: GCA_021764765.1. Taxonomy (NCBI): domain Eukaryota; kingdom Viridiplantae; phylum Streptophyta; class Magnoliopsida; order Fabales; family Fabaceae; genus Vicia; species Vicia sativa. Next base: position 41,646,109 of record CM038797.1, read on the forward strand.
TTGTCCGGAACTCAATTGGAATGGTACTATCAGCTAGAGAATGACCGTATCCGTACTTGGAGTGATTTGGCGGATGCTTTCTCGAAGACAATATAGTACAATCTGAATTGACACCTTTCGCATGCAACACAAAGCATGTCTATGGGTCGTGACGAGAAGTTCAAAGTATGCTCGGAGTGGAGAGATTTAGCGGTGAGTTCACCACCCTTGTCCAATAGGGAGTTGGATGATATGTTTATAGGAACACCGGTAGCGTTCTTCAATCATCGATTGGAAACTCTTGACGGATTCACCGTGATATTGACGATGAGCATATTGAAGCTGGTATCAAGAGGGAAAATTCATGTAAGTCATCTTCAAATCTGCGAAGAGATCTTTTGGTGGTAAGAAAGAAGCTAATCTTGTGTATCGAGAAAAGCCGAGCTAAGACCGGTGTGCTCAATCTGTAGGCGGTTGTGATCTCGACCCTACATCGGCACAACCTCGTGAGACAACGTGCGTAGCAGCGTGCCACGAAGGCGTTTCGAAGATCAACATGCCATTGTCCATAAGCCTTGCAACACATGTTGAAAGCGGTGATTACCGAGGATCCTCCTCGGAATGTCAATACTCCTCCGAAGTACAACCCTAATGCTAAGTGTGCTTACCACTCAATAGCCGGACATCTTGATGATTGTTGGGCTCGAAGAACAAGATTCAAGATATGATTGAAGCTAAGCGGATCGAGTTTGACCCTCTGTTGAGACTCGAATGTGATCAATGCGCCTATGCCTAACCATGAAAAAGTTCCAATCTTTGTTGGTGGCGATACTTATGTTTTCAACATAGATGACTTGACCATTCCTCGATGGTATTAAGAATTTGCTGCAAGCGGTGTCAACCAGGGATGCCGAAGAATTGTCGTTGGTGCCCATACACGATGGTTGTGCTTGGTTGAGAAGGCGTGTTCGGTGCATGATGAATAACCGTGAGATACTATTTACGAAACCACTGTCTGGAAAGTCGTGGAAGAAATGTCTAGGTTGAAGATGGACAATCGAATGAGACAACACCATCGATGTGGGATACCTTGTGGCAGCCAAGTGGAAATGATGAAATACTTCATTCTGAAACTACAAGATTCCTATTGAAGATGTTAAAGTAACCGGATGGGGTGACGATTTCCCGAAGACTATTTGATGTTAACACATAAGTATTTCCTCTCTGATCCGATTGCCTAGGTGGCACCTCTCATTATTACCTCTCAAGACCGTTCCGTATTCCTCTAATAGGCTATTCCTTTGAATTATGGGTGATGTTTACTATCATGGCGTCAAGCAAGACCCTACGATCGTTGAAGATCTTACGATTGAAACTACCATTCACGACATTGACAACATCAGGATCCGATGGGTGACGAGCCGGAAGTATTCTCTCCGATATCTCTCCTCCAAAGACACATGACTCAACTCGCATTCCATTTATTCAATCCATTCCCCAGCTAGAGGAAAGAACCGTGACTATCTGCTTGGCAAGTACAGAAGGAAGTTCTTGAAGACACCTCCACAAGAAATGGAGGAATTTTGAAGATTATCAAGAAGAGTGACTACAATGTTGTGGAGCAGTTGGGACAAACTCGTCCAAAATTTCCATGCTTGCTCGCTCTTGTGCTCCGAGGCTCATGCTAATGCCTTGGTGAAGTTTCGAAGAATGCTCATGTGCCATAAGACACTACCACCGACCGATTTGAAGTTTGTATTGCTAGCTGGCTGCCAACAACGGCCTAGGCTTCTACGATCTTTGATTTGACTCTGCCGGAAGAAACATAACAAAGCCTTGCACATCTCTACGTGAATGCAAGGGTACTTCTTATCTCATGTTTTAGTGGGTGGGTTGCTTTGAATATTCTTCAAGATGCTTTTGATCGACTTGATGTCGAAGGGTTGGTTCACGAGACGGTGACATAATTGTGAGAGCTTTTGATGGTTCTGCGACGAGTACTTGGAGAGCTCACTCTGCTGTTAAAGTCGGTTCCGGACTTTTGATTCCACTTTCTTTGTTATGGACATTCGTCCGACTTACTCTTGCCTACTTGGACACCCTTGGATACATGGGCGGTATATCACCTCTACCTTGCATCGAGCTGAAGTACCGGTGAAAGGAAGGTCGTACCGTATGTGGTGAAGAAGAGTATATGGTCATCATCTGCGATCGTTCCGTTGCCTCGAGATGGAAGGTGAATTCTTTGAGACTCCCTCAAGCTTTTGAAACAATCCCAGTCATGCCCTGGACTCTCCCACCTCCTGAGTTACACAAGTTCCGCCTAGGATGGCCTCATTGAAAGATGCTCAAGCTTTGTTGAAAAAGGTAGCTGTTGGGGACAACTCACGATCTTCCTTTCAAATTTGACAAGGCTGGTTTAGGCTTCACTATCAAGGGTCGAAGATGATCGCCACGGCGTGCTGGCCAACTTCCTTTCGCATCGGCCAGTGGAATCCATGCTATAAACGACAAACGGCTTCAACATGAAAGTGGATCTTCCCAACTCGGATCATGGGCTCGGATTGGAAGACCGAAGCGTCATACCAATCTCCTTTAGTCGGGAGTAATTTCTTTTGTTTTGTTTTGCTTTTCGTATTTCTTTATGTTTTGAACAATAAACTTTGAAAGCCTAGTGCCTTGCCGGGCATCATGGCTCGTTGCGAGGGTTATTATCCGATCGTTTGCGTATTTTCATTCAATAAATTCGTTGGACTTTTGCATTCAATTGTTTGTTTTCTTTCTTTTACTTTATCACCTTCAAAAGCTATGTGTTTCTTACACACACCCGTGATAACTGCAGAATCACTCCGAATCTCGTTAATATGACTATGCTATTGCTAAATATGACTTCGATAATCCGATCTACCAAGCGAAGGCGAGTGAGAAGATTGTGAAGTGCCGAGAAAACTTCCAGGCCCTCTGACAAGAAAAGCGAGTTATCTGACCACCACGAAGAGCAAGTTGAGGTTGTGAATTTGGGTACTAGCGAAGACAGAAAAGATCAAGATAAGGCGGGTCTTGAGAGCAGTGTTAAAAAAGGTTGGTCAGATCTCTGAGACTACATTGGGGTTTTGCTTGGTCATACAAAGACATGTCGAGGTTAAACGGTGATATTGTGGTACACCGATTGCCGACAAAAAGGGTTTTCTCGGTAAACAGAAGGTTCGTCGCATGCGTCACAGGATGTCGAGAAAAATCAAAGCCGAGTTATGAAGCGGTTCAACGTTGGTTTCTTAAACATTACTTCCTACCACAATTGGGTTGCTAATGTGGTGCACGTGCCTAAGAAGGATGGTAAGAATGCAATGTGTGTGGATTACGAGATCCGAACAAAGCGAGTCGAAAGGCGATTTCCCACTTCCTCATATTGATGTTACGGTTGACAACACCGCTCAGCATAAGTTTTCTCCTTCATGGATGGTTTCTCCGGTTACAATCGATCAAAATGGCTCCACAAGACATGGAAAAGACTACTTTTGTTACCGGTGGGCACTACGCTACAAGGTTATGCCGTTCGGATAAGAACAGGCGCCATATCGGCGTGCTATGGTGACATTATTTCATGACATGATTCATCGAGATAGAGGTCTCGTCGGCGACATGATAGCTCGATCACGGGTGAAGAACATCTTGATCATTTAAAACTATTTGAGGTTGAAGAAGTGATTGAGACTCAATCTAACAAGTGCACCTTTGGAGTTAGATCAGGAAAACTCTTAGGGTTTGTTGTTAGTGGAAAGGTATTGAAGTTGATCCCAAGGTTAAGGCTATTCAAGAGATGCGACTCCCAGAGAAGGAAGTCGGAGGTTTCTTGGGCCGATTGAACTATATTGCGATTCATTGCATCGCGCTACTTGTGAGCCAATCTTCAAGTTACTTAAGAAAGATCAAGTAGTAGAATGGAGCAGCGATTGCGGATCGCTTTTGACAAAATCAAGGAGTACTTACGAATCCTCATATCCCGATCACGCCCGCCAAAGGAAGACCTCTTATCATGTACTTGGCGATGCTAGAGAACTCAATGGGGTGTGTGTTGGGGCAACATGGCGAGTGCAGTCGAAAAAAGCATGCAATATACTACCTTAAAAAGTTTACATTACATGAAACAAGATACTCGCGGCTAGAAAACTTACTGCAGCTTTTAGCTTGGGATGCTCGCCGACTAAGGCAGTATATGTTGACTCACTGCACTTGTTGATTTCAAGATGGATCCGATAAAATACATATTTGAAACCATTTCTCCGCTTGTCACAAATGCCGTTATGCGGACAAAGTGCATGTACCTGCGGTACCTCTAAATGTTCTTGACTCCTTGGCCTTTTGCAATGTGGGGCATTGACATGATCGGAGAAATCAAGCCCACAACTTCCAACGGACATCGTTTCATCCTTGTAGCAATTGATTATTTCACCAAGTGGGTAGAAAGCGACCTCGTTTGCATCATTACCAAGAATGTTGTGGCTCGATTCATCAAGCATAATCTTATCGTCGATATGGCATTCCAGAAAGGATTATCACGAGATAACGGCTCTAATCTCAACAATAAGATGATCACAACTCGCACGCAGTTCAAGATCAAGCATCACAACTCTTCTCCTATCGGCCTAAGATGAATGGCGGCGTAGGCCGCCAATAAGAACATTAAGAAGATTATCGAGAAGATGGCGTGACTTACAAAGATTGGCATGAGATGTTACCATTTGCTCTTCATGGTTATCGCTACACGCTGAACATCAACAGGGCAACCCCTTCTCTTGTTATGCGGTATGGAAGCGGTCTTACCCATCGAGGTTCAAATACCCTCAACTAGAGTCCTCCGGAGGCGAGAGTTAGGCGAAGCGATTGGGTCGGACTCGCCTTGACCGGATTAACTTGATTGATGAGAAGCGACTGCGTCCATACGCCGCCAGACGGTTATCGAAGCGAATGATTAGAGCATTTAACAAGAAGGTCAAACACCGAGTCTACCAAGTCGGTGATCTAGTAGTCAGCGCATCATCCTTCCAGGTGATCGAGGGGCAAATGGACTCCCACCTCGAGGGACCGTTTGTAGTCAAGACAGTATTTTCCGGTAGACTATGATACTTAGCACCATGGATGGTGAAGACTTCCACCACCGTGAGCAGACATAGTCAAAAATACTACGCATGAAATAGACCCTTAGGTCGGTGACCTAAGCAAAAATAAGGGCATCTGGCGAACCAAAATTCGGGCAAAAGTTAAGGATATATACAAAAGATGTACACGGCAAGTCGAAAACACGAAAAGCGGCTTGGGCAAAAAGGTATCGGTGGACTAAAAACCGAAGAGCGGTCTAGGCAAAAGTTAGGGATTTAAGCGTCGACTATGTCTCTCGGATCCACACCTTCCAGACTACTATCATTCAAGGTTCAAATGGCGAATATCGGTCCTCACTTTCTCTTGTGACAAGGAGATGAGATAGTCGAAATATATAGTACTAGTTGGAACTTAACGAGATTGTTCCGCATGGCTTTTTACTTTTCTTGTGTATAAACAACTTGGCCATACATGCCACCTTTCAAATAAGCAAGCTTCTTTCTCTACAATTTATTGTTGTTATTTGCAATAAGTCCAACGTTGCTTTGAATGACTATCGTATTTGACAATAAGAATCTAATCACAAACATACGAAAAGTGAACATACAAAGTACTTACTACGAGGCCCGGGGAATTGGGACGGCAACGAAAGTCACCAAAGCGTTCCCCCGAGCATGATCCTGGAAAGGTGTCACTCACAACACAACTTCCCAGTGAGCAAAGGGAATCCACGAGCTGCAATTCCACTCGACTAAGTAAGGTTACATCAGTCTCAGCGGTAACACCTCACCCCGATCAAGTATTTACCCCAGGTATCTCTCGATCCTTTCCTTTTCCCCGGTAGAGTATCGGACCAAAACTTGGTCGGATAGTGCATCGGGAAAACATCTTCATTCCCGGCTGGGATTACAGCGGTTCCCGACTCTTCTAACCGGTTTCCGGCAACTATCAAATGCTCTCCAATGAGATCTACATTCGGTCCATGAAAGCGCCTCAAAATTTCCTCAGCGGGATCTACATACAAGGTCCAACGGATCGCCTCCAGTTCTCCTCGGCAGGTCTATATGAGATCTCAACAACGAGCTTCTCAAATCTCTACCTTCCTCAACAATATCTAGGCCAAGACTTGGTCGATAGTGCATCGGAGGAATCCAGGATATCTTTCTTCTCCTTCAAGCGGGGTTCTCACTACACGAATCCCCAACGAAGTGAGTCGAATCTTCAAGCAGAACATCGCATCTTCTTCAAGATGGATATGTTTTGAAATATCACGACATTTAACATGCATACATTACTCATAAAGTCATAATTCATGCATATGTCATTCATATACAACATCATGCATCATACTTTGCATAAAACTAACCAATATTCTATCAAAGTTTCTCTTGTTTTCTCCAAAGCAGTATGATCATACGGCCTTAGCGAGTCGAGTTAAGCCCGTCGAGGAAAACTATCGAAAGACCGCCCTTGGTTGTCCTCGACGGTTGGTCCAGATTAAGCGAATTGACGGAAAACTATCGAAGACCGCCCTTGGTTGTCCTCCGAGCCCCAGTCCAAGATTAAGCCCGAACCGGCGGAAAACTATCAGAAAGACCACCTCGGTTATCCTCCGATAACGGCAATGGATCAACACCGATGCACAACGAAGCGATCCACATTTTGCCAACTACTACTCCCTCGAGTAATCAACACAATTTATTCGATTCCGTTGTCGCAGCAACTCCAGTCAGCGTACGACTCGATTGCCTTGGATGGCATCTTAAGCCCATCTCGACTACTTATCAACATTGCTTCACTTTCGAATGCTGCATATATGGTTAAAATCAATGCAAACCAATAACTTCATTCAAAATGAACACAAAGTCTAACGTATGACTCCCTCAGATGGCATCTGCCATCTCATGCTCCTTCTAAAGCGACTACGAGCCTAGCGTACGGCTCACTCCCGCCGATCTTTCCGGATGGCATCACGTAAGCCCATCCCGTCAATTCTCCTATCGACATTCTCGAGTCTAGCGTATGACTCATCCCAAGCCAATATCCAAATGGCATCGTAAGCCCGTTCCGCATCATCCATCAGCAATGAGTGCAAATTTTGAGTGTACCAGGTGTTCAATCATCTTCTACCTCCAGTCACGAATGACAAGCGTGTCAATCTAACCCTCAGTACAAGAAGATTGAGCAAGGGCAGGCATCATACCCCAAAATTTGCCCTCCATCTACTCAAGAGATTTTACATCTATACTCGAGGATTCCTCGAGAGTGATCAAACAAACTCTCTCTGACAATCAACCCAAACTAGGGTTTGGTATCTCTCGAGTCAAGATGGACTTCAACATCTCCAATGGTCTTCATGCCTCCTCATATGTTTCAAGATTCTCCATGTCAAGTTTCAAGCCTCAAGTCAAGTTTCCTCAGACAATTGCTCGGATGGTTGAAAATCGGTTATATGGACAAAAAGTCAACTATGGTCAACATCTGATCAAACTTCATAATTTTTGGTCAACATCCTCATTTTGAAGTTACATTCATCATTTGATCAAGGGTTGATCATGATTCATCAAGAAAACTCAAGATTTGCTCAAAAGTCAACTTTCTAAATTAGGGTTTCTAGATGAAAAGTCAAGCTGAACTTTGGTGATCATAACTTTCTCATACTTTCTCGAAATTTTCCACCACCTCTTGTTTTGAAGGAAATTCAATTCTCTACAACTTCATGTCTCACAAGAATGTCCAAAAATGCTTCATTTGAGAGGTATAGCTCAAAACATTCTGGTCATTTTCAAAGTCAACAAAAGTCAACTTTTTGTTTTGAAGATATATTGAGCATGGTAACTCAATTGAGATGAGACCAAAAGGTTAGAGGACTCTTAGAGCTTTCAAAAGTCCAAGAACACTAAAAATGTGGAAAATTGAGCAAGATACATTCACAAGTTGGCAATTTTGAAAGAATGCACAAGAAATTTTCTAAAAATCAAAAACTTTGCAAATGGGCCTACTTTTCTTCATCCTAACTTATTCCTCATGCAATTAGGAATATCCAAGCTAATGCCATGAATTTTTATTTTATTTTCCTATTTAATTTGGAAATTCATTTAAATACAAATTAAATTGAAAAATAAATATAAAATCATCAATTACAAATTTGATTTTATTTCTTCTTTGATGATCAATCAATTCATTAAAAAGCCAACCAATTTAAAATTGGATCAATATGGCAAGATTAGATTGAAATTGACAAAATTTGAAGATTTGATTTTTGCAAAATCAAATTTGATTATCATTGATTATTGATCAATTCTTTCCCAAAACCATTCCAATCCATCCATATAAATATGTGATGCATACCACACGAATTAGGGCAAATTACATTTCGAACCTATTCCCAAACTCAAAAACCGTGGCAAACAAGCAATTGGAGATCATACTTCCAATTTGTTTTCAACCAATTTTAAGGTGCTGACACATTCTTAGCATCTCGAATCGATCAGGAGCCTTTACATTGCTCAAATCATCGAATCGGAAATTAGTGTTTGGTTTGTTCTTGAAAATTTCATCGATTTCTCATATTCATGCATTATTAACACGTTTGTTGTTGTTTGTGATTAGTGACAAGTTTGCAAACTTTACGGGTGCTTTAATTGAATTTCCATGGTAGAATGCATGACACCATTGTTAGGGTTCGAACACGTTTTGGGTTTTCAAGCGGGAAAAATTGGACCTCAAAGCGGTACCATTGCATTGAATGATGTTTCCAATCGAACCATGGTCTTAGATATTATTTATATTATGTGTCTTTGCGTTTTATGTTTGCGAGGACTGCGTAGAACCATGGCCGGCCAGCAGACTTTTCAAATATTCAAAAGGTTGAAGCGAAGCTTGGCGCGGCGAAGGAAGCCGGGGAGGCGGCTGCGTGTTATTTTCCACTCATCCGTTTCCAAACACGGATGCCGCGTTAGCTCGGTTGGTTAAGGCGTGGGTGATGGAATGCTTTCACAGTCACGAGTTCGATCTTGCGAGACCGGTTTTGCTTCTTTTCTCAAACTTATATTTTTTCATATTTCCTTTTTTTCTAATTATTCTAATATTTTGCATTATTTTAATTAACTTCACATTTTATTTATGCATTAAAAATTATCAAAAATATTTTTCTTTTTACATTACTTTCCAAAATCTTTATTTAATTTAATAAATTAAAAATATAATTTTGCATGCATATTTATTTTATTTATAATTTTGCATTTAAATCACTTTTAATTCATTTTAATTATTAAATTGCATCAAAAATCCCAAAAATTATTTTAGCATATTTATATTATTTCCAGCATGTAATAATTTTCTCATATAAAAATTGCATTTTTCTAACATTTTTCTCTTATTCGATTCATCGTATTTCAGATTTCTTTCTTTCACGAGTTGTTCCGATTGACGATTTTTCCTTTATCATTTTATTTTTCCAATAATAGCGCTCATGGGATGTAATAGTTTAAATTAGGTTTTTATTTTCCGCAAGTTTAAATTATGTATGCCCCAAAGCCTTGTAATAGCGTAGCATTTACCTTTCGCATCCTTACATTCCGCATTTTATTTCCGCACCTATAAATTGCTAGTAACTAGGCGTGTGGCAAGACTAAAATTGAACATAGCCCACTAATTTCAAGATAAAATACTTGAAATCAACACACTTCTTTTCACACGCCCCTTTGGGTAATTCTCGTTGCCTTTCGAATTCAAAATGGTCGAGTCCCTCGAGCGTAGGGTATCCTAGCACCGTTCCTACAAACATCATCATAGTCCCTCCGATACAAAGATCATAAGACCCAGCGATGCCTCGAATACATGATCTTGACCCTCGATTGTCGCCTCTGAAAAAATGATGATAGTCCGCCGGTGCTAGGATACTTCCTACAAGTTGCCTTCATGACCATCCGATGTCCCTCCGAATGTCGCTTACATCCAGCGAATGGAGCTACCTATCAACTAATGGTGCGGCTAGCGCTATTCTAAAGGAGCATAGAAGTACAAAAGCGACCAATTACGAGTGGGTAAATAAGTCTTTTAGTTGCTTGCTCTAAACCAAATGCTTTTCACACCACACACTCGTTTTCAAAGTTCAAACTCTTTTCAAAGCGAAACATTTCGAACACTTTGTACACACTCTCTACATGAGTCATTACAAAGTCAAAGCGAAATGCCTTTTCAAAACATTTTTGTCAAACACGAGCAATTTTAAAGGTGATCTAGAGCAACTAAGAGCCCGTAGAATAATGCGGATGGAAAGGGTGCTAATACCTTCCTTTTCATAACCATTCTCCGAACTCGAGAATCTAACGAAGGTCTTTTTACGTACTTTTACCTTCCCTTAATTGGATAAAAATAAAAGTCGGTGGCGACTCTTGCTATCCGCACATTTGGATACAAAATCCTACAAAGTCGGTTCACCGTATTCTGATCCTTTTGTTGTTGTTTCTTTTTGAGCTTAATCCGTTAATGTTTTCTCATGAGCTTTTGTATTTATGTCTCTTTATGGTTTTCAATATTTACTTAGTGTTGTCTATAGTACATAACATTTGAGAACAATTTTGATCCTTCATGATCATCTGCCTTTATGCATTAGTGACTACATCTTTATCGTTGTCATGACACTTTAACTTGTTAATTGATAACATTGCTTGAATTTCTTTGTAAGATCATGGTAGATACTTATAATGGGAAATTCCACCGCCTAGGACTTATAAGCATCAATTCTTCTTTTCACAGGATTTATATCATCCATCATTGAGTTAGTGATTACATAAGTCACACATGTATTAATTATATAATTAAGACCATTTTGTTTAATCTTTATCAGCTTTGGAATTGTATAAGTTTTGGTGTTTTCAAACCCTAATTTTGTGTGTCTTTAAGTACAAGCCTTCTTCTTTGCTTGAGATACTTTTGTTTGTGATTTGTTTAGCTCTTATGTGCTAACATCACTTAGACTTAACAACTATTTATAGGCACTTGGTTTGTTTTTGTTTTGCCTTTAAAAGGCTTGTTTGTGTATGCTTTTTCTAGTTTAGCTCTAACTTGTTAAGGGCTTTGTGTATGAGCTTTGAATGAATTTTGTTTGCATGATGTAAATTGAAATGTTAACATGTTAACTACTTAATTTTATGTCATTTTACCTTTAATTCTTCCTTCATCTCATCTATGATTAAAATCTCACATTATTGCTTTACGTATACCTTTAGGATTAGTTTTGGTACTAACCATGTATGTCTTCATAGTGATGTTTGATGTTTGTTTAAGGTTTGTATAAACTTTGTATATGTATGTTGTGTCCAGATCTCACGTCACATGACACTTATGTTTATTCATTTATTTTTTCGACTTCATCTCTTCTTTTTTTTGCACTTGTTGGTGCTCGGTTTGTGTATACATAAAAGCATTTTGTTTGTTTTTTCCCCTCTTCTCATTTAGTTTTCTAACCAAGATGATTGATTTTATATATTTCCCTTAGGATCACTCGATTAGGTTAGTTATCGAGTTTAGACATTAGGTTAAGTATCCAGCATGCCAACTTTAGGTAGATAATCGTAGTTTCCTTGTTCATATCCATAAAGTTAGGAACAACTTTGCATGATAACAATTAGGATTTAGAAATAGGTTAATTTACCTTAGCCATTTTACCGTTATCCTTTTGCATCCTTAAAATTAAAATCTTATTTTGTCAAGTGCATGAAAATACTTTAATAATTTGAAACTTCTTTTTTCAAAGTAAAAGATACAAACCAATTAGTTTTAGGATGTTTCATCGTCCACTCATTCGATGTTTCATAATTCCGTTCATCGCCTATGTTTCGTCATCCCGATGCGCTAATGGTTCATCGTCCGTACGTAGTTGATGTTTCATTATCCCGTCTGCATGGCGATGTTTTGTCATCCCGTCGCGGTGATGTTTCGTCATCGTTGTTTGTTGTTTCGTCTTCTAATATAAAAACACATAAACCAACCTAAATAAGTGAGCGAACTACTGATTCGACTTTTCCATTGCACAAGGGAATACACATGCATCTGTCGCGGGGAGAGCGATCGTAACCTTTGTAAGTCTTTTCTTCTTTTCCCTGTGTTTTCTTTCTTTTATTTTTTTCTTTGTTTCTTTATTTTTCATTTCTTATTGAATATATTATACCTAATATATAGATATAGCTAGACCTTTACATCCATTAGATAGAAAGTAAAAGCGGATATCGTAGAGTACTACGGGCGCGTGGGGTACTAATCTCTTCCCCTCACATAAGAGACTTCCTTACCTGATCTCTTGGTCGCAAGACCGTGATTTCTCCATTTCAGGATTACTCGATGTTTACCTTTCCCTCTCGGCGGGATAAAAAACATCCGATGGCGACTTTATTGATATATAGTTATATTCTTTGATTTCTCGGCCGATTGTTTCAGGTGGAGACTTCACTGGGGACAGTTGACCTATTGCTGGTCCGTTCAGAAGTCGATCCTAGCTTTTGTTTTCTTTTCTTTTGGGTGTTTTATTGTTTTATTTACTTTTTTATAGCTTTTTGATATTATTTGTATATATATACTTATATATTTGCATGCATTGCATCGGATGCGGATATATTTTGCTGCGTGTGTGTAACGGTGGGCCCGACTTTTAGTGATTTTGTATCGCAAATGTGCGGATAGCAAAAGTCGTGCCGACTTTTATTTTTATCAATTAAGGGAAGGTAAAATACAGAAAAGACCTTCGTTTAGATTCTGAATTTGGGAGAATGGTTATGAAAGGGAAGGTATTAGCACCCTTTTCATCCGTAGTTATCTACGGGCTCTTAGTTGCTCTAGATCACCTTTTAAAATTGTGCTTTCTGTGTGTTTGACAAAATGTTTTGAAAAGGCATTTCACTTTGACTTTGTAATGACTCATGTAGGAATGTATACAAAGTGTTTGGAAATGTTTTGTTTTGAAAAGAGTTTGAACTTTGAAAAAGTGTGTGGTGTGAAAAGCATTTGGTTTAGAGCAAGCAACTAAAGACTTATTACCCTCGAAATTGGTCGTTTCGTGCTTACGTTCCTTTAGAATAAGCTAGCCGTACCATTAGTTAGTAGGTAGCTCCATTCGTTGGATGTAAGTGGGACATTGAAGGGACATCGGACGGTCATAGAAAGCAACTTGTAGGAAGTATCCTAGCACATTCGAGGACTATCATCATTTTCGTAGCGACAATCGAGGTCAAGATCATGTATGATGGGCGACATCGTGGGTCTTATGATCTTTTTATCGAAGGGACTATGATGATTTGTTTGTAGGCAGCGGTTAGGATACCCTCGTTCGAGGGACATGACCATTTTGAATTCGTAAGCAGCGAGAGAGAATTACCTAAGGGGTGCATGTGTGAAAGAAGTGTGTTGATTTCAAGTATTTTATCTTGCAAATTAGTGGGCTATATCCGTTATTATCTTGCCATACCGCCTAGTTACTAGCAATTTATAGGGTGCGGAAATTAAAATGCGAAAAATGTAACGCGAGAAAGGTAAATCCTACACTATTACATGGCTTTAGGCGGATACATAATTTAAAAATCGGAAAATAAAGATCCTAATTTAAACTATTACATCCCATAGACAATTACATTATTGAAAAATAAAATGATAAAGAAAGAACGTCCGAATCGGATCAACCTGTAAAGGAATGAGAAATCGGAAAATACGATATGAATCGAACAAGAGAAAAAATGTTAGAAAAATGCAAATTTTTATATGAGAAAATTATTACATGCTGGAAATAATATAAATATGCTAAAATAAATTTTTGGGATTTTTTTGGATGTAATTAAATAATTTAAAATGAATTAAAAGTGATTAAAATGCAAAAATATGAATAAAAATTAATATGCATGAAAAATTGTATTTTTTAATTTTATAAATTAAATAAAGATTTTATGAAAATAATGCAAAAAGAAAATAATTTTTGACAATTTTTAAATGCAGAAATAAAAATATGAAAAGAAATTAAAATAAAATGCAAAATATTGAAAATAAAAGAAAATAGGAAAATAGTTAAAAAGTTTGAAGTTTGAGAAAAAAGAAGCAAAAGCGGCCACAGACGGTTTGAACCCATGACATTGGAGAGGATCTTTGAACAGGCAGCGTCCTTACCACTAGGCCAAGTGGCTTTTTGTGTTGGAAAAGACAAAATCAATAGAATTTGAATGATGACGCATCCTGATTATGTTTCAAAGTCATTTCATGTGGGGCCAGTGGAAAGAGAGGAGCCAATCGGCACGATCGTGCCACCCATGTACATCATGAAGTCCTTTGGTCGTGACGGAGCCACTACTCGGTCGTCTTCTCCACTTGAACACAGAATCACGCAAAGCAGCAAACAAAGAAAAAGAACACCTTGTCCACCTAAATCGGACCTTCGAGTCCATTGGTGACATCGGTTTAGGCCGAATCGGCTGTACAGGCGGTTCGAACAGACAAAATGCCCAAATAATGGTGGTTTGTTTCCCTACGTCTAAGCTTCCATGAAAGGTATCATTCATGCTCTGTTTGATGCCCTGAACTCAAACAAACACACAAAAACGATTAATGATGCATGGATTATAAAATTTGAAATTGAGAAATATTGCAAACCGGTGAGAGTTCAAGCCGCGATCGAGCGAGTTAAGGCACAGTAAAGGTTGCTTTTGATTCTGGGAACCTCCACGAACACGATGGAATGATCAAATTGGCACGAAACTTCTGGAAATTGAAACAATTTTCAAAAGTTTGAGAAATATTTTGCAAAATAAGGGTTAGTGCAAGGGCTAGGGTTTCCTCCTTGTGGCTGTATGCATTGCTTGGTATTTATAGAAGAGATTTGGAAAGAAAAAAGAGTGAAAAAAGATATGATTTGGAGCATTCAATTTTTTTCAAATAAAATCAATTTTCTTGAAGAAAATTTGATTTCCTCTTCAATGCATGATCATGCAGAATTTGGCAAGAGTCTTGGGCTATCTTGGACTTCAAGGAAGATATAATCAATACTTTTGAAAAATACTTAATTTTCATATTTTATATAATTTATTTTTGAATTAAATGTTATAAAATTCAAAGATAAATCATAAAAATAGAAAATCACCATGGCCAAGCATTTATGGGTCAAGAATAATGTCATGAACAAGTTTGGATCAAAAGATTTTAGGCCCATTTGGAAAATTTTGCATTTTGACCAAAATGTCCTTTTGTGCAATTGTCCAAAATTGCCCAATTTCCGATAGTGTATCTTGCTCAATTTTCCACATTTTGAGTTTTCTTGGACTTTTGAAGCTCTAGAGTCCTCTAACCAACCTTTTGGTCTCATCTCAATTGGAGTTTCCATGCTCAATATATCTTCAAAACAAAAGTTGACTTTTGTTGACTTTGAAAATGACACAATGTTTTGAGCTATACCTCTCAAATGAAGCATTTTTGGATATTCTTGTGAGACATGAAGTTGTAGAGAATTGAATTTCCTTCAAAACAAGAGGTGGTGGAAAACTTTACGAGAAAGTATGAAAGTTATGATCGATCAAAGTTGATTGACTTTTCACCTTGAAACCCTAATTTAGAAAGTTTGACTTTTGAGCAAATCTTGAGTTTTCTTGATGAATCATGATCAACCCTTGATCAAATGATGAATGTAAATTCAAAATGAGGATGTTGACCCAAAATTATGAATTTTGACTGTATGTTGACCATAGTTGACTTTTGTCAATCTGGTGATTTTCACCATCGAGTAATTATGCGAGGAAACTTGACTTGCGAAGCTTGAAACTTGTCATGGAGAATCTTTAAAGCATATGAGGAGGCATGAAGACCATTGGAGATGTTGGAAGCCCATCTTGGCCTGAGAGATACCAAACCCTAGTTTGGGTTGATTGTCTAGGAGAGAGTTTGTCTGATCAACTCTTGAGGAATCCTTGAGTATAGATGTATGAAATATCTTGAGAAGATGGAGGGCAAATTTTGGGGTATGTGACTGCCCTGTTCAATCTTCTTGTCTGGAGGGTTAGATTGACACGCTTGTCTTTCGTGACACAGGTAGAAGATGATTGAACACTCGAGTACACCTGAAAATTTGCACTCGCTGTTGGTGGATGATGCGGGAATGGGCTTACAAATGCCATTTGGAGAAGTTGGATACTTCGCTGGGGGATGAGTCATACGCTAGACTCGATAATGTCGATAGGAGAATTGACGGGGATGGGCTTAAGATGCCATCTGGAAAGATCGATGCTGGGGAATGAGCCGTACGCTAGGCTCTGTAGTCGTTTCTGGAAGGAGCATGGAGATGGGCTTAAGATGCCATCTGGAGGGAGTCGTCGTTAGACTTGTGTCCATTTTGAATGAAGTTATTGGTTTGCATTGATTTTTAACCATATATGCGATTACGAAAGTGAAATACATTGACAAATAGTCGGAGATGGGCTTAAGATGCCATCCAAGGCAACTGAGTCGTACGCTAAACTCTGTAGTCGCGGTTGATAATAAGGGATCAGAATAAATCTTCGTGTTGATTACTCTGAGGGAGGTTGTAGTTGGCAAAAATGTGGATAGCTTCCCTGTTGTGCATCGGGTGTTGATCCACTGCCTGTTGTCGGAGGACAACCAAAGGCGGTCTTTCAGATAGTTTTCCTGTCGATTCGGGGCTTAATCCTGGACCAGTCGTTGGAGGACAACCAAGGGCGGTCTTTCAGATAGTTTTCCCGTCTATTCGGGGCTTAATCCTGGACCAGTCGTCGGAGGACAACCAAGGGCGGTCTTTCAGATAGTTTTCCCGTCGATTCGGGGCTTAATCTGGACTGTTTGCGTCAAGTGGTATTACTTTTTGGAGAAAACAAGAGGAACTTTGATAGAATATTGGTTAGTTTTAGGCAAAGTATGATGCATGACAATGTATATGAATGACATATGCATGAATTATGACTTTATGAGAAATGTATGAATGATAGATGTTGTGGTATTTCAAAACATATCCATCTTGAAGAAGCGGATGTTACATTTGAAGATTTCGACTCTGTTTGGGGATTGAGGGTGAGATCCACCTTTTGAAGGAGAAGAAAGATACCTGGATTCCTCACGATGCACTATCGACCAAGTCTTGGGCCTAGATATTGTTGAGGAAGGTAGAGATGAGAGGCTCGTTGTTGGAGATCTCATGTATAGACCTGTGAGGGAGAGTGCGGGAGGCGATCTGTTGGGGACCTTGTATGTAGATCCTTTGAGGAATTTTAGGCGCTCTCTTGGGAGATTAAGTGTAGATCTCGTGGAGAGCATTTGATAGTTCTTAGGGAACGGGTTGGAAGAGTCGGGAACCCGTTGTAATCTTTGGGCTAGGAGATGAAGATGTGGTTTCCTTGATGCACTATCGACCAAGTTTCAAGATCGGATCTTTTGGGAAAAAGGAAAGGAGAAATACCACTAGGGATAAATACCTTAGCTGGGTGAGGTGTTACTTGGAACGATGTAACATTGCTTAGTTGAGTGGAATTGCTGCATGGATTCCCTTTTGCTCTGCTTGGGAAGTTGTGTTGTGAGTGACACCTTGTGGGGATCATGCTTTGTGGGGAATGTTTTGGTGACTTTCGTCATCATCAATTCACAGAGCCTGCAGTGATTACTTTTGTATGTTCACTTTTCGTATGTTTGTGATTAGATTCTTATTGTCAAATCGTATAGTCATTCAAAACAAGCGTTGGACTTATTGCAAAAACAACAAATTGTAAAGAGAAAGAAGCTGCGTTTATTTGAAAGGTGGCGTATGGCCAAGTGGTTTGTACAAAAAGGTAAAAAAACAATCTCGTTATGTTCCAACTATGCTAGTACTCATATATTTCAACTATCTCATCTCCTTCGTCGTAAAGTGAATTGATCTACGCCATTTGAATCTTGAATCTGATAGTAGTCAAGTAGGTGATGGAAGAGACATATCGTCACGCTCAAATCCCTAACTTTTGCCTAGACCGCCCTTCGGGTTTCGATCTCTAGATACCCTTTTGCCAACCGCCTTTTCGGGTTTTCGACTTGCGGGTGTACATGTTTTGTATATATCCTTAACTTTTCCCGAACTCTTTTGGTTACGGGATGCCCTGCCTTTGCCTAGGTCAATCGACCTAGCGGGTCTCTTTATCGTAGTATTTTTGCTTCTGCGTTCACGGGGTGTGGAAGTCTTCACCATCCATGGTGCTAAGTATCATAGCTCCTTCATCTTGTCTTGACTACAAAGCGGTCCCTCATGGTGGGAGTCCATTTGCCCCAGGATCACCTTGTGGAAGAATGATCGCTTGACTACTAGATCACCGACTTGGTAGACTCGGTGCTTGACCTTCTTGTTAAATGCTAATCATTCGCCGATAGATCGTGGCGATGGACGATCGTTTCTCATCAATCAAATTAATCGGTCAAATGCGGACAATCGCCTTCTTTCGCCTCCACGGAGGACTCTAGTTGAGGTATCCGAACCTCGATGGGTAGGCGGCTTCCATACTATCTGAGAGAGAAGTTGCCCACGTGGATGTCCGTCTTGTGGTGCGATAACTATGAAGACAAATGGTAACATCTCATGCCAATCCTTGTACGTCGTCATTTCGTATAATCTTCTTAATGTTCTTGTTGGCGGCTTCCTTTGCCGTTCATCTTAGACCGATAAGGAGAAGAGTTGTGATGCTTGATCTTGAGCTGCGTGCGAGTTCGATGATCATTTTGTTGTTGAGATTAGAGCCGTTATCGTGATAATCCTTTCAGTGCCATGAACCGATAAGGTTATGTTGATGAATCGACCACAACATTCTTAGTAACGAATCACGAGCAAAACCCACCCAGGTAAAGTAATCGATACCACAAGGATGAACGATGTCCATTGACGGCGGTGATTTCTAATCATGTCAATGCCCCATTGCAAAGGCCAGGAAGTTAAAGCGTCTTGAGGGGTATGTGCACACTATGCGCCATCGCGCATTTGTGACAAGATCGAGTGGCGGTGACAATCGACTTCCATGGTGGACCAATAGTAACTTGTTCTCAAAATCTTCTTAGCAATGGTGTGTCCTTGGAGTGGGTACCAAATGTGCCTTCGTGTAACTCTTCCATGATACGCATTCTTTGTTTACGGTCTACCGTAGAGTAGGCACAAGTCGTGGTTGCGCTTGTATAAGATGTCGTTGCTAAGGAAGAATTTGGAGCGAATCTCTCATGAACTTCTTATCATTGAGATGCCCTGCGGATATTCTGAGTCTCGAGATACCTCTTCACATCGTAGTACCAAGGTTTCTCTTACGTATCAAGCTCACAACAATATCTTTGGTTCGTCAAACTTCTCAATGATGATGCAGGGTGCCTCGTTGTCCCATCGACTTTGAACATAGGCGACATAGTAGCCAATGTGTGCATGGTGATTC
This sequence comes from Vicia sativa, assembly GCA_021764765.1. Taxonomy (NCBI): domain Eukaryota; kingdom Viridiplantae; phylum Streptophyta; class Magnoliopsida; order Fabales; family Fabaceae; genus Vicia; species Vicia sativa. Next base: position 41,665,608 of record CM038797.1, read on the forward strand.
TCTTCTCGTGGAATGTGATCAAAGTAATTTCTTGATGTAGGGATCAAACTCGAACTTTCTCTCGATATGGAATGAGATTCGGATGCTTCGTATCCCTCGCCCTTTATCGGTGATCACTAAAGTGAATCTCCATACACTTGTAAGAACTTGATTCTTAAGTCAATATCGACTTTGATACCCATGATGCGCTGTGATTCGATGTTGTTCGTGCAAGCTGAAACATAATCTGGCGGTGAAAGGCGTGTGTTCGCTGTGGGGATGTGATAATGGCGCCAATGCCATTGCCAAGTGCGTTTGAGGCTCCATCAAGACCATGGTCCATCGGGATCCTTGTTCGGGTCCTTAAATGGGCACAGTTCTTCAATCTGTAACTAGTAGAACATCTTCATCTGGAAATTGACTGCATAGGCGATAGTCATCTACGACTTGATGAGCCAAATGATCGGCTACCACACTTCCTTGACGCTTTACGAGAAGTGTCTTGGATGTCATATTCGGTCAAGATCATTTGCCATCTTGCTATTCTTAGGAGAGAGCTGGTTTCTCAAATATGTATTTTATCGGATCCATCTTGAAATCAACAAGGTAGTGTGAGTCACATATCTTTGTCTTAGTCGTGAGCATGACAAAGCGTTGCAAGTTTTCTCAGTGTGAGTATCTTGTTTCCGATCGGTAAACTTTGCTAAGGTAGTATATTGCATGCTCTTTTCGGCCGGACTCGTCATGCTGCCCCAACACACACCCATTGAATTCTACCTTGTCAAGTACATGATAAAGTCTTCCTTGGTGGCATCGGGATGGGAGGATTATGTAGGTACTCCTTGATTTTGTTAAAAGCGATCGGCAATCGTCGTTCCATTCCTACTTGATCTTTCTTTAGTAACTTGAAGATTGGCTCACAAGTAGCGATTAGGTGTGCAATGAATACGGCAATGTAGTTCAATCGGCCCGAAACCTCGACTTCTTTCTCGGTGCGGGGTGGCATCTCTTGAATAGCTTTAACCTTGGCGGGGTCAACTTCAATACCTTTTCACGACAACAAAACCTAGGAGTTTTCGGATCGACTCAAGGTGCACTTGTTAGGATTAAGTCTCAACACTTCTTTAACTTTGTCAAATAGTTTACGCAAATGATCAAGATGTTCTTCTTGATCGTGATCGAGCTATCATGTGTCGACATAGACTTATCTCGTGATGAATCATGTCATGAAATAATGTCACCATGTACTGCGATAAGTGGCGCTGCGTTCTTCGATCCGAGCGGCATAACCTTATGTGAGAAAGTGCCCATTTGTGTAACAAAAGTAGTCTTCTCCATGTCTTGAGGAGCCATTTTGATCTGATTAGTGGAGAAACCATCCATGAAGGAGAAAACCTTATCTTTGACGGTGTTGTCAACGAACATCAATATGAGGAAGTGGAAAATCATCTTTCGGACTTGCTTTGTTCAGATCTCGTAATCCACACACATGTACCTTGCCATCCTTCTTAGGTGGGTACCACATTTAACCACCAGGGATAAGAGGTGTGACTAAGAATCCAGCGTTGAGCTGTTTCATAACCCGGCTTTGATTTTCTCGACATCTCGGGGCGCATCACGGCAACCTTTGCTTCTTGGGAAAACCTTCTTTTTCGGCAATCGGTGCACCACAATATCAATGTCTAAACCAGGCATGTCTTCGTATGACCAAGCAAAAACCTCATATGTAGTCTCGTAGCATGAACCAACCTTTCTTTAACTTGTTCTCAAGACCGCTCTATCTTGATCTCTTTTACATCTTCGTCGGTGCAAATTCACAACCTCAACTTGCTCTTCGTGTGGGTGTATAACTCGCTCTCTTCTTTGTGAGTATGGCGTTCTCACGGCACTTCACAATCTTCCTCACTTTCGTCTTGGTTTGGTAGATCGGATTATCGAAGTCATATTTAGCAATAGCATTTTGTTATTAACGAGATTCGGAGTGATTACTGCGATTATCACGTGGGTGTGTAAGAAACACATAGCTTTTGAAGGGTGATAAAGTAAAAGAAAGAAAACAAACAATGAATGCAAAGTCCAATTTATTGAATGAAAATCATAAGCGACGGATAATAACCCTCATGAAGCGAGCCATGATGCCCGGGCAAGGCACTAGGCTTTCAAAGTTTATTGTTCAAAACATAAAGAAATCTGAAAAGCAAAACAAAACAGAGCAATTACTCGACTAAAGGAGATTGGTATGGCGTCTTGATCTTCAATTCTTGAGCCCATGATCTGGTTGGGAAGATCCACTTGCGATGTCGAAGTCGTGTCGTTGTCGTCTTCTATAGCATGGATTCCATTACGGTGATGCGGAAAGGAAGTTGGCGGCTTCGCGGCGTATCATCTTCGACCCTTGATGGTGAAGCCTAAACCGGTCTTGTCAAATTTGAAAGGAAGATCGGGGGTGACCCCAAATAGTACTACCTTAACTGGCAATGACTTGAGCATCTTTCGTGAGCCATCCTAGGAGGAGCTTGCGTAACTTCGGGGAGTGAGAGAGAGTCAACGGCATGACTCGGGTATTGTTTCAAAAGCAGCGGGGTCTGAAGAATTCTCCTTCCATCTCGAGGTATCGGAATGTTTGTAGATGGTGACCATATACTCTTCTTCACACACTATAACAACCTTCACTGGTACTTGACTTCTAATGCGAGGTGAGGTAGAGTATACCCCATGTATCCAAGGCGTCCGAGTAGGCAAGAGTAAGTTTGGACGGATGTCCATGACAAAAAAGTAGAGTCAAAGTGCAGAACCGACTTTAACGAGATAAGCTCTCCAAGTACCGTTTGCTTAGAACCATCAAAGCTCTCACAATAATGTCATGGGTTTGAAACCAACCCTTCAACATTAAGTCGATCAAAAGCGATCTTGGAAGGATATTTAGAGCGAGGCGGTATCCACAAAACATGAGATAATGTAGTGCCCTTGCATTCAATAGAGATGTGCAAGGCTTTGTTGTGTTTCCTTCGGCGAAATCAAATCGACATCGAGAGAAGCCTAGGCCGTTGTTGGCAGCCGAGCTAGCAATACAAACTTGATCGGTGGTGGTGTCTTGCGATGCGTGAGCATTCTTGAAACTTCACCAAGGCATTAGCATGAGCCTCGGACCACAAGCGAGCAAGCATGGAGATCTTGGGCGGATTTGTCTAATTGTTCCACAACATTGTAGTCACTCTTCTTGATAATCTTGAATTTCCTCCATTTCTTGTTTGGAGTGTCTTGATAACTTCCTTTGGTACTTGGCGGATGAGTCCTTTGTTCTTTCCCTCTAGCTTGGGAAGAGATTGAATAATTTGGAATCTGTTTGTCGCTGTGTCTTTTGGAGGAGATATGGAGAGAATACCCCCGTTAGTCACCTTACTTGATCCGTGATGTTGTCAATGTCGGGAATGGTAGCTTCAAGTAAGATCTTCAATGGTCAGAGGTCTTGCTTGGCGCCATGATAGTAAACATCGACTCCATAATTCAAGCAATAGCTTTGTCGGAGAATATGGGCGGGTCTTGGAGAAGTGATAATGAGAGGTGCCACTCTAGGCACAGGATCGGAGAAAATCCTTATAGTGTTAACATCGGCATAATCTTACGAAATCGTCACCCCATCCGGTGCTGAACATCTTCAATAGGAATCTTGTAACTCTCGGGAGCAGTGTACTTCACCATGTAATCATACTTTCCACTTGGCTGCCCCAAGGTATCCCAGATGCTTGTTTCATTCGCATTGTCAATCTTCAACTTAGACATTTCTTCACCACTGCCCTGGTGGTTTGAAATAGTATCTCACGGTTGTCCATCATGCATTGAACAAGTCTTCTCAACCAAGCACCATCGGCGAGGATGGGCACCAACAGCATTCTGGGCATCTGGGTTGACAAGCTTGCAACAAATTCTTCTTAAGTCATCGGAGGAATGGTCAAGTCATCTATGTTGAAAACATAAGTATTGTCACCAGACACATTGGAACCCTTGTCATGGTTAGGCATAGGCGCGTTGATCACATTAGTCTCAGGGGAGGATCAAATTCAATGCTAGCTTCAATCATATCTTGAATCTTGTTCTTGAGCCCAACAATCATCGATTACTATGTCGGGGCTATTGGAATGGTAAGCACACTTAGCATTAGGGTTGTATTTCGGAGAGAGGTGTTGACATTAGGAGGATCCCTCAAGGTAATCGCTCTGCGTTCAACATGTGTTGCAAGGCTTGCGACAATAGCATGTTGATCTTTGTATGCTTAAGTGGCGCGTTAAGTTCTGCGTTGTCTGTGAAATTGGAAGATCACAACTGCCCCACATTGGCAGTCGGTCTTGGCTCGGCTTTCGACCATACACACATAGCCTTTCACCAAATCTCTTGCGACATTTGAAGATGTCTACGAATCTTTCCACTCTTGATACCGACTTTAATCGCTGTCGAAATCATTTCGGTGAATCCATTTCAATCGAGATGATTAAAGAATGGACTGTCGCGTCCCATAAACATATCAACCAACTCCCTATTGGACAAGGGTGGTTGAACTGCATGCTAGATCTCTCCATTCAGCATACTCCTTGAACTTCTCATCACGACCCATAGACATGCTTTGTAGTTGCATGCGGTGGGTGTCAATTGACATTGTACTCATCGCATGCATGAAAGCATCGGCTAAGTCACTCCAAAACGGATACGGTCGTTCTCTGGTGATAGTACCATTCAAGCGAGTTCGGACAAACTCTCTTGAAAATAATGCATCCATGACTTTCATCATCGATGTGGGGTTGATCTTACGGACATAGGACTTCAAATGTAGCTTAGGGCAAGACATGCCATCATACTTGGCAAAAGTAGGAACTTTGAACTTGGGAGGAATCACAACACGGGGACAAGACTTAGATCATCAAAATTCAGCCGGACATCTTGAGTTTTCCACAGACATTGAGGCGGTCTTCAAGTTGCTTGTACTTGTCATCTTCATCGAGTATTGGCCATCATCATAGTTCTTCTCAAGCTCGGTGGCTGCCTTCACCGTTACCCTTGTTACTTTGTTCGGTCTTGACACTTCCTTAAGAGCTCTATCCGTGACCCTCTTAGGACCACCTTTGTAGCGTCTTCCCATGTTGAGGAGACCAACAACCTTCTTCTACATTGATGAGTTCTTGGATCTTCTTGGCCTTGGACCAGTGGTAAACATCTGCTTGGCCAGGCATTCGAGCTTGAAGATCTTTGACAATTTGTTCAAGAGCCATTTACGCTAAAATAAATAGCGAGCAAATGAGAAAACCAATCTCAATGTACACAGATGCAATGTTATGCTATGATATGCAATGTTTATGCGAATGCAATGCAATGTTTTCAAGGACCTAAGAGATTTAAATTTGTTAAATAAACAATGAGCAAACATTTATTAGTACTCTTCTTATTATTCTTTTTTCTTTTTAAGTACAAGAGATAGTTCAAAACAATAAAAGAAAACATAAACATCCTAAAGCTCTAAGTCTCCCATGGGCGCTTCCTCTTGGTGCCGATGTAGGCGTTGATGTTTCGCTCCTCGTGAAGTAGCTTGGTCAATTCTAGCACTTTTTTTCTCACGTGCATAACACTGAGCTTCAAAGGTATCCCTTTCTTCTTTAAGCTGAATCCAGGATCTCTTCAAATCTTCAAAATCGGTAGGCATGTCGGGATAGAGAACGGTATAGGGTACGTCACCTATAGTAACGGTTCCATAATTCTTGGTAGGGCAGTGAATGGCATCATGAGGTTTTGAGCTCGAGCTCGCACCCATTTGAGGTAAGGTTCCCAAGGAATGGAGTTCGGGTGCCCCAAAGTCTTGGTATCAGTCTTCTTTACCATGCCCCAAGTGTGTATGAACCTTCATCGGTAATTCTGGAGATCGTGATTGTAGTCGAACACAATATCTTGGAGAAGCATATCATGTGGACCATCTCTTCGGGCAAAACCAAGCGGCGTAGAGCTAAGGAAGGGTTGTAAGTAATACCTCCCCTTATACCAAGGAGTGGTACATTAGGGAATTCTCCACAATGCTCAATGAATGTGAAGTCCTTTTGAGAGAAAAGGCTCCAACGGATATCTGAATGAGAGAGTGACATCAACCTTTGAGACCATCTCAACCTTTGTTCATTCTTCAAAACTGATGGAGGAAGGTGCGAAACAAACCACACAGAAAGTAGCGGTATACAACACATGAGAGTTCCTTGTCGCTTAGTAGTACGAGTGTGGAGAGAATGTAGGATGTCTCCAAGTAAAGTAGGCAGGATTACGGGTGAAACAACTTGATGACATTGACATCTATGAATTGATCCGAGTTAGGGAATAAACCAAACCATAGATTAGCAAGGCCACAATGTCTTGAATGCATGAAACTCATAGCTTTGAGGAATTCTCGGGCTTTCTTAATTAAGAACTTGGCAAGTAAATAACTCCACTTCTAGTTTCCCAATTGGCTTCAATGTCGGCGCTTAAGATGTAAAGCGGATGCAATGTCTTCGTACTTAGGAACCTTTTCTAAACGGTGAATGGCATTTGGTCAATAATGGGTATCCCAAGTAGCTTAGAACTCTTCAAGGTAGGAACCAAGCGATAATCAGGAATGTAAAGCAATGGTATTTGGATCGAAGAAGCTGAATAGGACATGCATCATATCTTCTTCAAAACCGGAGATAACCAAATCAAGTAGATAACCATGTCTTTTGATGAAGCGAGCATGGTCGGAATTTGAAACCAATTCTTTGGTGAGAAGGTATACCCATAAGTTGATTCGGATAGTCTTTCTAGAAGCCATAATACCCTACAAAGCAGGCAAAGATAAATCCCTAGGTCCTTGAAATAGTTAGAAATGATATGCAATGCAAATGATGTCATGATGTCATGTTTAGCACACTGAACAATTCACACAATGAGCCTAGGTTTAAGGCTTGCATGAGGTATAGGTGATTACCCACCAAAAGTTTGAGTTGGTTCATCACATCCTATAATAGTAACGGGTTCTAGGAATCTCACATCATTGATCTTTCTCGTAGGCGTTTATTTCAATCACGCCAAGTGGTCGATCGAAAATATCCCAAAGTCAGTCCCAATGGCGTAGCATCGGTATCAACCAACCTCGGTGTACACAAAAGCCGCCATCTCACTACCACAATGGCCAAGATGGGTCAATTAAGGTTCTAAAAGTTTAGTTAGCGCTTGATGACACCACGACAAATACTATCCTCAACTTGGAAATGAAGAGTATCGGGACATCAAAGTGTCACGCTAACGTAGCCATCATGTTGACCGTTTAGTTATCGTCTAGCGGTCGCGATGATTTATTGCTACTTACCTAAAAACCGGATCGGTGTAGGATCCCCAAAATATAATACCAAGCAACCCTTAAAAGATAAAGCATACAAGTCAAACAAAAAGCAATAAAGGTTATCTAGAAATCCCTAAGGCAATTATCTCTTATAGGATCTTTCCCATAGAGTCTTGATTCTGTAACACGGTGAACTGACTTTTAATGATTTTGTATCGCAAATGTGCGGATAGCAAAGTCGCCACAATTTTATTTTATCAATTAAGGGAAGGTAAAAGTACGAAAAAGACCTTCATTTAGATTACGAATTCGGGAGAATGGTTATGAAAAGGAAGGTATTAGCACCTTTTCATCCGTAGTTATCTCACGGCTCTTAGTTGCTCTAGATCACCTTTTAAATTGTGCTTTTGTGTGTTTGACAAAATGTTTTGAAAAGGCATTTCACTTTGACTTTGTAATGATTCATGTAGGAATGTATACAAAGTGTTTGGAAATGTTTTGTTTTGAAAAGAGTTTAAACTTTGAAAAAGAGTGTGTGGTGTGAAAAGCATTTGGTTTAGAGCAAGCAACTAAAAGACTTATTACCCACTCAGAATTGGTCATTTTCGTACTTCTACGTTCCTTTAGAATAGCGCTAGCCGTACCATTAGTTAGTAGGTAGCTCCATTCTTGGATGTAAGCGGGACATTCGAAGGGACATCGGATGGTCAAAGAAAGCAACTTGTAGGAAGTATCCTAGCACATTCGAAGGGACTACCATCATTTTTCGTAGGCGACAATCGAGGGTCAAGATCATGTATTCGGAGGCGACATCGTGGGTCTTATGATCTTTGTATCAAGGGACTATGATGATTTGTTTTAGCAGCGGTGCTAGGATACCTCTACATTAGACATGACCATTTGAAATAGTAAGGCAACGAGAGATTACCTAAGGGTGCATGTGTGAAAAAAGTGTGTTGATTTCAAATATTTATCTTGCAAATTAGTGGGCTATATCCGTTATTATCTTGCCATACACGCCTAGTTACTAGCAATTTATAGGGTGCGAAAAATCTGAAATATAAATGCGGAAAGTAAATCCTCGCTATTACATGGCTTTAAGCGATAGATAATTTAAAAATCGGAAAATAAAGATCCTAATTTAAACTATTACATCCCATAGACAGTTACATTATTGAAAAATAAAATGATAAAGAAAAACGCCAAATCGGATCCTTTGTAAAGGAATGAGAAAAAATACGATATGAATCGAACAAGAAAAAATGTTAGAAAAATGCAAATTTTTATATGAGAAAATTATTACATGTTGGAAATAATATAAATATGCTAAAATAAATTTTTGGGAATTTTTGGATGTAATTAAATAATTTAAAATGAATTAAAAGTGATTAAAATGCAAAAATATGAATAAAAAAATATAAAAATTATTTTTTAATTTTATAAATTAAATAAAGATTTTATGAAAATAATGCAAAAAGAAAATAATTTTTGACAATTTTTAAATGCAGAAATAAAAATATGAAAAGAAATTAAAATAAAATGCAAAATATTGAAAATAAAAGAAAATAGGAAAATAGTTAAAAAGTTTGAAGTTTGAGAAAAAAAAAGCGTACGGAGCAGTTTGAACCCATGACATTGGAGGATCTTTGAGCAGTGATCACCACTAGGCCAAGTGGCTTTTGTGTTGGAAAAGACAAAATCAATAAATTTGAATGATGCGCATCCACGATTATGTTTCACCGTCAGCTCGCGTGGGGCCAGTGGAAGAGAGCCAAACATACGCGATCGTGCCACCCATGCATCGCCAACTTTGGTCGCGCCGGACCAGCTCGACGTCTTCTCCATACAACACAAATCACCGCAGCAAAACAAAAGAAAAAACACCTTGTCCACCTAAATCGGACCTTCGAGTCCATTGGTGACATCGGTTTGGATGTCGACCACTGCGATTCTATAAGCAGAACAAAATACCCAAATAATGTGGTTTCGTTTCCTCGTCTAGCTTCCATGAAAGGTATCATTCATGCTATTGATGCCACGAACTCAAACAAACACACAAAACGATTAATGATGCATGTTATAATAAAATTGAGAAATAGCAAATAGGTGAGAGTTCAAGCACGCGATCTGGGTTAACACAGTAAAGGTTTGCTTTTGATTCTTGGGAACCTCCGAGCACGATGGAATGATCAAATCAAATTGCTTGAAATTGAAACACGATTTTCAAAAGTTTGAAATATTTTAAAATAAGGGTTAGTCAAAGGCTAGGGTTTCCTCCTTGTGGCATATGCATTGCTTATTTATAGAAGAAAAAAAAGTGAAAAAAAGATATGATTTGGAGCATTCAATTTTTTCAAATAAAATCAATTTTCTTGAAGAAAATTTGATTTCCTCTTCAATGCATGATCATGCAGAATTTGGCAAGAGTCTTGGCTATCTTGGACTTCAAGGAAGATATAAAATCGACCCTTTTGAAAAAATACTTAATTTTCATATTTTATATAATTTATTTTTGAATTAAATGTTATAAAATTCAAAGATAAATCATAAAATAGAAAATCACCATGCCAAGCATTTATGGGTCAAGAATAATGTCATGAACAAGTTTGGATCAAAGATTTTAGGCCCATTTGGAAAATTTTGCATTTTGACCAAAATGTCCTTTTGTGCAATTGTCAAAATTGCCCAACTTCGAATAGTGTATCTTGCTCAATTTTCCACATTTTTGAGTGTTGTTGGACTTTTGGAAAGCTCTAAGAGTCCTCTAACAAACCTTTTGGTCTCATCTCAATTGGAGTTTCCATGCTCAATATATCTTCAAAACAAAAGTTGACTTTTGTTGACTTTGAAAATGACTGTAATGTTTTGAGCTATACCTCTCAAATGAAGCATTTTTGGATATTCTTGTGAGACATGAAGTTGTAGAGAATTGAATTTCCTTCAAAACAAGAGGTGGTGGAAAACTTTCTGAGAAAGTATGAGAAAGTTATGATCAGTCAAAGTTCAGTTGACTTTTCACCTAGAAACCCTAATTTAGAAAGTTCGACTTTTGAGCAAATCTTGAGTTTTCTTGATGAATCATGATCAACCCTTGATCAAATGATGAACGTAACTTCAAAATGAGGATGTTGACCCAAAATTATGAAGTTTGTTGTATATTGACCATAGTTGACTTTTGTCCAATCTGTGATTTTCAACCATCTGAGTAATTGTCTGAGGAAACTTGACTTGTGAAGCTTGAAACTTGTCATGGAGAATCTTTAAAGCATATGAGGAGGCATGAAGACCATTGGAGATGTTGGAAGCCCATCTTGGCCTGAGAGATACCAAACCCTAGTTTGTGTTGATTGTCTAGGAGAGAGTTTGTCTGATCAACTCTTGAGGAATCCTTGAGTATAGATGTATGAAATATCTTGAGAAGATGGAGGGCAAATTTTGGGGTATGACAATGTGCTGTCGTTTTCTTGGTGGGTGGGAGTTACAAGAGGTAAAAGGCCCAATACCCCGGCCAGTGCACTATAGGTTAAACAAATACTCATGTCGAATCTCGTGTTTCGTTGACACGTGCGATGAACGGTAAAGGGAAATGGTCTTTACGAGTAGCTTTGTTTAGTTTCCTATAGTCAATACACATTTTGGCTCCACTCACGACTCTCTCGACTATATGTTCTCCGGCCTTGTTTGTCGTGACTATGATCCCTCCCTTTTTAGGTACACAGTGGACTGGACTCACCCATTGGCTATCAGAGATCGGGTATATGATTCCCGCATTCAGAAGCTTAGTTACTTCTTCCTTTACTACAGTGCTCATGATCGGATTGATTCTTCTCTAATGTTCCCTAGATGTCTTACAATCATCTTCCAGTATGATGCAATGCATACAAATGGAAGGACTTATCCCTTTAAGATCAACATTGTTATATCCTAAGGTTGAAAAATATTTTCGTAAAACATGTAACAGTTTCTCAGCCTCCAGATGTCCTAAGTCTGCGTTTATTATCATTGGTTTTCTGAATTCAGCGTCTAGGAATTCGTATCTTAAGGTTTTGGGTAATACTTTAAGTTCCATGTTCGGTTTCTTCGGACAGGGCATATGATCTAGTGTCAGTGCTAGATATTCACTTAAATTATCATCACGATATTCGGGACACTGTCCTACCCCAATTTTTGACCTAATATACCACCTTACATTTGCATCATTGAATCACTAACAGTTCAGAACAGAATTAATTGGGTGTAGCATTCACAGGTTAAAATTAGGGTTTCATCAAATTTTCATCTGATTCAAGAGATAACCAACTAGGGTTTGAGTTTTACTCACCTCATTTGATCTATCTTGATCAAACCATCAACCTCGATCTTGAGGATATCCAACTTTTCTCATTGATGATCAAGGATCGACCAATTAGGGTTTTGGTGAGCATGAGTATTCTCGATTTTTGAGCAAGGAATGACTTTTGGTTATAGATTGGTCATTATATCTTAGATACAACATGTTGACCTAATTTACGGATTCAAAACATCACGAGAGTTCACGGACTTCATCGGTCAATTTACGAAACATCGATGAAATTTCATACGCACAGAAAAGTCAAACTTTGACTTTTGGTCAACTTTTTCAAGACAAAACTTTTTCAATCATCAAAATACTTCAAATGATCCATCATGATCATAAAAATCAAAGAATTTGAAAAAGTCAACAAAAAGTCAAAATTTCTAACACTTAGAAAAATTTTCAAGTGTTAAAATTTTGTACTTTTTCCAAACTTCATGGAATTTTTTCACATAGTTCCACTTTGATTTGGAAAAAACTCAAAACATGAAAGTTGTAGCTCTTGAAAAAAGCTTTCCAAAATGTCCAAGAACTCACAAATCCATGGAGTCTAGCTATACTTTTGAAATTGAAACATAAGGCTCCATAACCATGGGTTTCAAGTTCAAAACTTCAAGATTATAGGTCATTTTTGAATTTCTTCTTCTAGAAGCAATGCCACCTTGCCAAGATAAGTTTAGAACTGATAAATATCAGTTGAAGGTAATTATTGTAGGATAGGATCAAGTTGGATTTTAACACATGGTTAAAAAGGAAGTTTCCTTTTCCTTTTGCAAAATGACTTCCTTGCCCTCTAAGGCAAGTTTGATTTACCAAAAGCCAATCTCTTTGCCTAACATTTCAGAAATCTTGGTCTATAAATAGAGGCATAATTTTCAAATTCAAACACACCAAAGTAATGCCAAGACATGCTTTCTCTCTTCTTACTTGAAATTTAAGAAACATAGTGCATTTTGAGAATTCATGCAAATTTTGAAAACTTGTGAAAACCATGAAGAATTTTGGTGTCTAATATATCTTATAATCAATATCCAACTTGTTTGAAACATAAGATTAACAAAAGACAAGCTAAAACTCAAAGTTACATGCCATGTTCACCAAGCTTGCAAAACTGCCATAACTTTCGATTTCATGGTTTGGCTTGAACAGCTTGAGTTCTAATCATCCAAACACCATCCATATACATCATAGAGATGATGCAGATCATAAACAACAATCTGTAATACTCCTAACCACGATTTCCAGTTTTCATTTGAGTTGTATGCAGGTTGACTTGTTTGGATTGATCTAGGGTGATTCGAAGTGAGCAGACCACTCAAATACCTTCCACATAGGCCGTTGGTGCTCAAGCAATCCTCAAACATCAACTGGAAACACTTAAACCCAGAATTCGATTCCAGCTTCAACAGGTAAGAGCTCGAACTTCAACTCCATGATTCTTTGATTCATTTGAAAAAAACTCTTGGCCGTTTTGTTTCTGCACCCTCCACGATCATTAACCCTCAACCAATTGACAAAATCATCAACCATACGTGATTTCAATTAGAATTTTTAGTTTTAGGGTTCTTCGTGTTCATCATAAATTCAACCATGATTAACTTAAAATAAATGAAATTAAGTAATGCCATCATGTTCCTGGGCTTGAGGCGAGCAAGTTTCATGTTTACATCGTTTGATTTCATCAAGAAACGAAGATTCTAGCATGGATTGAAGGATCGGGGAAGAAGAACAAGGTTGCGCGCGTTTTTCAAATTTAAATATTCAGTTTAAAATATAATTTCATAGTTTAAACACAATACACAGATGTATTGCCGCCCCAGCGATTGCCAGCTCACTCGTAAGTGTTTGTGCCACGTATACGCCTAACAGGTCCTGGGTTCAAGCCTCCCATGGACCATTTTTTTTCAAAACTTTCATATTTTCTTACAAACTTTGGCATTTTTTTTAACCAATCAAAACTCCTCATTTTGAGGTGATTTTTTATACACTTGTCAATTAATGTATCTATTTTATGATAGTGCAAAAATGTTCAGAAAAAACTTTCATCCAATTATATTTCGATCGAGCCGAAAACGACACTTTGAGCACTTTTCAAAACACCTTTAAAAGGTGAAATTTTCAAACTTTCGAAGCCCGATTCTTTTCAAAACTTCTCATAAATGAACTTCACATTTCAAAAACACTTTCAAAATCATTTCTTCAAAACTTTTCATTAAACTTGCATCTTTTACCATGATCGATCCGATTAAACGATAAAACCGAATTCGTTTTCTCTTGTATTTCTTAACCGATCATGGGCCTCCCTTACGGTGTAAGTCCCAAACAAAACATTCTTTTATGTACATATATTTCTTTGTACATATCCATTTCTTTTATGTACACATCTTTTTACCTGTACATAATACAGACAAACTTCTTCCGTTTGTTTTCATTTTACACTGCATACCATTGGTATTAAAAGAAGCATTATTCCCTGTGAAACTGCTTTTAAACCAATGGGCCTCCCTTACGGTGTAAGTCCCAAACCAACATTCTTTATGTACATACATATCTTTTCCTTGTACATATCAAATTCTTTTCATACAAATCTTTATTTGTACATAATACAGATACTTTTTACTCAAACACAGATAAACTTCGGTCGTTTGTTTCCGTTTCGTCTGTATATACAAATGAATACCATTGGTATTGAAAGGAGCATTATTCCCCGGTGAAACTTCTTTTAAACCAATGGGCCTCCATCATGGTGTAAGTCCCAACCCTCTTATGTACATCCACATGTCCTTGTACATAAATACTCGTTCGTGTACATATTTACTTTCTTGTACACAATTCAAACTTGTGAATAATCAAGTTACGCTCGTTTTAAACGTCCGTTTCACAAACACTTGTTTATATTTCCTTTATAAACCCTTGTAAATAAACATCATGCATTGTTTATATTTCCTTCATAAACTCCTGTGAATACATCACACACACACACTTGTTTATATAACTGTCTAGTTATAACATAACAACTAGTCTAACCAATAGGCTCCCCACAGAGTTAGCCTCCTCTTGGGCTTTGTACAAGGTAACTCATTTCATCTGAGTTTAGCCTCCTCTTAGGCTTCATATAAGAAAACTCATTCATCTTAGTTTAGCCTCCGCTTAGGCTTCATATAAGACAACACTCCCTTGTTGAGTCAGCCTCCTCTTGGGCTTCGTTCAAAAGAACTCCTCATTGAGTTTAGCCTTCTCTTGGGCATCATACAAAGAAAGAGACTAGGAAATCTCTTAACAGCCTCCTATTGGGCTTCCAATACAAAGAATCACCCGCGTTAAGATAGAACTCTGAGAGTATAATTTCCCGGTGAAATTGCTCTTAATTCCAAAAGGATAGTTTCTCGGTGAAATCCCTTTTAAAGCCAAAGCCAGCCATACCCTATAGCTTCCTCTTGAGCTTCATACAAGGACCCTCGATGACCCTCGATGACCCCCGGAATGCCTCCTCTTGGGCTTACAATACAAGGACCCATGGGCTTCTTAAAAGCATCCCCTAAATCCAAATCAGTTTCTCCTCGAGATTTAGACGTTTATCATCTCTATGGAAGAAGTATCTCATCTATCACATCACATACAGTCAAAACTTTTTCAAACTTTTTCAAACTCTTTTCAAACAAAAAAACATCACTTAATCGTAAGTGGTAACGCTTGTACACTCAAGCAAAACACCTAATGCTTATAGTTAAAAGATTCAATATTTTTTCAAACATCTTTCTTAAACATGTAAGTGGTAACGCTTGTACACTCAAGCAAAACACCTATAACTTACGATGAAAGATCTTTATCAATCAAACTTTTCAAAATGTATGTGATGAAATAGATTAGATACATTTTTCATTAAAGATTACATTTGTCTGTGTCTCTTACTAACATCCCGTTGCTTTCCACTAGCATAAGTGGGAACTACGATTGCTTTGACTTTCTCAACATCCTTTTGAGAATACGTAGGCACAAGGTCTCATCCTTGCCGAGAAAATTTCTTTCTCTCTTAAACCAAACAAACCATAGATCCTTGTAGATTCGAGCTATAAATGCTCTGATTCCCACTAGGGGATATGTATGCAGAAGATCAAAAGATCTTTGCGAGCACAATAATAACAAACTCTAGGATCCCACATAATCTACCGTTTCTTAAAATCCAAAGGAGAAACTTTCCCAATCATAGAAATAGCAATTAAAACACACAAACATATCAAACGTATTCATATATAAAGCTATAGATAACTATATATATTTAGGGTGCTCCATCTATTCCTTTATATAACAAACCCCTTACTCGAATCTCCCAATGCATTGCGTCTAGTTTGCGCTAGTCTTCACATATCAAAATCAATTGAGGGTATTGACACTTTCCTTTTTCATAATCATTAAATCATAATTTCTTGTGTTGAAAATAATAAAGCTTGATGCTCATGACATCTTTATAAACAAATCAAAAGAGTAAATCGTTTGGGCGGAGAATTTGAATTCATATTCGATTCCTAGCGTCACTTTTTATGAACAGGAAAAATGGCGACTACTGTTTGAGAATCTGTTGAAACTTTGATTTTCAATAAAAATGTGACTCTCGAGCACCAAGCTTTGTTTTCAAAAGAAAAAAGGTTAAGCTTTCATATGCATGCATCTGTTTTTCTTTATTGTGTGTTTTCACGATTTCATCGATGGAAATAAATCCTAACCGGTTTAAGAAACATTTTAAGATCTAGGTGGGGTATAGTCCTATTAACTTGTGAGAAGTCTCGTGCTACGGAGTTAATTTGAGATCCCTCTCTCAGTGGAGGTTGTCTTGGGGGTATTTGTGTTTAGCAAGTATTTGCGAAGACATTTTTCTTTCAAGGGAACTTGCGAAGTTGAGTGGCTGTAGAACACATAACCCATCCTGGCCATTTAGGATGTAGTGCAGAGATTATTCGGGCGTAAGCCTAGAATAATTGTCATGCGAGACTACGATCAGGTGAGTTTCTCTTGAAAAATATTATTGGACCATCGAGTATTCAACAAATCCGATAATATTTCAAAGAGGAGTGTTGAGCCTGTATTATCAGTAGAACCCGTTTTAAGATGAATAAGCCCTTAGAACTTACCCACGTTTGATTCTTATCGTTGGCCTCATGCTCGTGTCTTCGAACGCTTGACCGTGTGTATAACTACTAACCATGTTTGCAATATTCATTCATTCATTCATTCAAAAACTTCATTTCTCTTCCCATTTCCAAAGAATTTAGAGATTTTTCTTTGTAAATATTTTAGGTTAGAGTGATGGACGTCAGAGGAAGATTCACCAAGAGATACAGTTTTAGAATCCCTGACGTAGGGAAGTTAAAAGAGTTAGCATCCTTGGTAGAAGATCCCTCGGATTTCAGAAAATGCTATGGAACTCTTTTAACTATTCTAAACACTAACGTTGATGAAGGACTTCTCAAAACTTTCATTCAGTTCTACGATCCAGTCTATCGCTGTTTCACTTTCCCTGATTATCAGTTGATGCCTACTTTGGAAGAGTACGCGCACATACTAGGTATCTCAGTATCGGACAAAGTGCCTTTCAATGGTTTGGAAGCCATTCCTAAGTCACCAGTCATTGCAACGATGACTCATTTAAAGAAATCTGAGATAGACAAAAACCTAGCTACGGAGGAAAACTCTTAGGACTAACTAAAGTTCTAATGGAGAAGGCTCTTAAATTCTCTGAAGGTTGGTAGTATGGTAGCCTTTGAAGCTATTTAGCTTTACTCCTCTATGGATTGGTGTTGTTTCCCACGTCCCAAATTTCGTTGATATCAACGCCATAGGATCTTTCTAATTGGAAATCTGTTCCCACTGCTTGGTGACACGTGCTTCTCTATTCATCATAGGAATCGTCAAGGAGACGGAACTATCGTGTGTTGTGTACCTCTGTTTTTCAAATGGATTGTCTCACACCTACCTAAATCTCCTATCTTCCGTGAAAACAAAGATGAATGGCATTGGTCTCGAAGACTCATGTCTCTTACAAACGACGATATCCATTGGTATACCTTGCCAGGCAATGAGATGGAAATCATTGAGAGCTGTGGAGAATTTGCCAACGTACCTCTCATTGGTACAAAAGGAGGAATCAACTACAACCCATTCTTTGTGAGACGTTAGCTCGGATACGCAAACTCTAGTAAACCTCTTGGTTTGTGAAAGCTACTTCTATCATGAGGGAGAGGATTCCCAAGGATTGAAGGCTAGGATGACCAGAGCTTGGCATCATATTCGAAGGAAAGAAAAAGGTAAGGCAAAGAATTGTGTAGCCATGGAAACCTACACTTCTTGGGTAAAGAAAAGAGTGAAGGAATTTCGAATGCCTTACGCTTATGAAGAACCTATGTTCTCAACAGCTTCCAAATCAACAATTTTCCCCGTCGAGACTATGGGAGAATACCAGGAAGCTTTGGCCAAGGTGAGACTTGAGAAAGAAGCTTTGGAAAACAAATTCCTTAAGACTAATCTTGAGAATGAGAAGCTCAGGAAGCAGGTCAAGGATCATGAAAAGACGCTTTACTTCCAGGATGAATGGCTCATGGAGAAAGATGAGAAGATTCTCCAGAAAGATAATGCGATCAAAAGATACATCAAAGAAAGGAAAAGAAAGCTTGAGGAAATGACAACCATCACGCTCCCGACGAATGGAAGAAAGTCATTAGCAAGCTAAAAGCGAGAAAATTTGAAAGCTCACTATGGAAAGGAAGTCCTGAAGTTGAAGCTGCATCAAGCCTTTGGATCTTCATCCGACGAAGACGATTAATTAGTTTAGTTTGTAATATTTTTTATTTTATCATTTGTGTGAGCAATGCTCAAAAACAGAATTATTGTAATCTTCTTTCAATGATTAATAAAATATGTGTTTTCCATCCAAATATTTGCCAGAAATTTCTCTTTTAGCGTAAATTCTTTGGAAATTCCTTTTCCTTACATTCATAATCATGCATCATACTTTGCATTTTGAGTCTATTGTCTAGAGTCTGATCTTTCAACAGTTTCGACAGATAGGAAAATATCGCCAAGCTGTCGCGTCTTAGAGTTTCTCGACCGCGTCCACAGCCAACTCGAACATACAATACACATTCAAAAAGAAGAAAAGTAATGGAAGGATTTGAGCAAGAGAATGTTGAGCTTTGTAGTACAGTAACAACACTACAAGAAGAAGTGGAGAGACTCACGTCTTTGGTCAATTCATTGGCCGCAGTGCAAAGTCAACAAGCAGCATCGAGCAGTCAAAACCAAGCAGCGATTTCAGAGGATACTACTACTCCAGTTTCAGCCGTCGCAGCCAGTAGTTCACCTTTCAGCATGCCAGAAGGCTATCCATGGGGCATGCCTTTCAACTTTGGCATCGGATTTCGCCAACCGACTTCTCAAGTGCAAACAACCACGCTTGAAATACCTACTTTGCCGCAAAACTCTACATTCACTCGCAGCGTGGAGTAACTCTTCCACAAGTAACAATGGTTTCTCAACCGATCATGGCGAACTCGGCTTCCGTAGTGCACTACCATGAGCGAAGAAGTTCACCATACTCTAGGCAATAACACGAACTCCGTGGCTCGATGGAGAATCTCCGGGAACAACTCCTCAAAATGCGACTTAAAGATAAAAACAATTCGTGGAAAAAACTGTTTGGGAAAACGCCCGATCATGCTTAGTTCCTCGCGTAAGGATACACCGCAAAATTCAAAGTCCACGACTTTGAAAATGTCCACATACTACAGCGATCACATTATTAATCCATTACTTCCAAGATAGTCTTACCGGTGCCGCACTGAAGTGGTACATGGGATTAGACAGCACAAGTATCCAGACATTCAATGACTTAGGTGAAGCTTTCGTACAACAATATAAGTTCAATCTGGATATGGCCCCGATCGGGATCAACTCGCTCCATGTCCCGAAAGAAGAGACCTTCAAAGTCGCTCTGCGATGGAGAAGCTGCCCAAGTCAACCCACCATTGGAAGAGAAAGAGATGACTAAGGTGTTCTTGAACACTCTTGGCTCATTTTACTACGAATGAATGATCGCTAGCGCTCCCGGAGATTTCACCGAGATGGTAAGCATGGGAATGCGATTAGAGAGGGCGAACAGACGCCTAACCAAAAGCGAGATCTTCTAGTGGAACTAGAAAGGTTGGAACCGATTTCCCAAAGAAAAGGAACATGACATAGGAATGGTATCCCGAGGGAAACCACGAAAGAATGTCAGTCAACAACGACAGGTAGCTGCCATAGCACCCACCGTTAACGCAAATCCAAATACAGGAATTGCTCCGCAGTTCCAACAAACTCAACAAACTCAACAACCTCGTCAACAGGCTCAGCAGTTTAACAATCAAAACCGTGCGCCTCGGGTCTGCATTCGACCCAATTTCGTACGAACTATACCACCATTAATAGAAAGAAATCTGATACAGACAAGGTCACCACCTCCGGTTCCTGAAAAATTGCCATGGTGGTACAAAGTGGACATATCTTGCCCTTTTCACCAAGGGGCACCAGGCCATGACCTTGAGCATTGCATAGCGTTAAAAGCAGAAGTATAGAGATTAGTGAAATCTAATCTTCTTTCCTTGAAATACAAATCGAGCGTGCAAGCCAATCCGCTTCCGGTCACAATGGACATCTGATAAATATAGAAATACAGACGGTATCTCGTCACGAGACGTAAACTGATCGGAGGAAACTTGGTGCATCTCCATGATCATACAGTACAATGGCCCACTACACGATTACTCGCTTACAACATACACTTCAAGGATCTTCAAGGATGTCCTACCATAAGCGAGACATTCAGCGATTGTTAGATATCGGTGACCTCTGAGATCTCAACAGCATGACCATGATGTAAATCTGATGGGGCATTTTCCGCATGAGCTTTTAGTCTCGATTATCAACCAGAAGCGTTATCATCCCTTGTTTCAATGTACCCAAGCATGTGGAGATTGAATACAACGGTTCCAACGTTCCAGGGTCTCCTTTGGTGATTTGCTTACCTGGTCATGTTCCATACAGTTCTAGTAAAGCAATTCCCTACCAATACAATGCAACTCTGATAGAGGATGGGAAGGAGAAACCCGTGCCTACCCTTCCAGCTAATGTCAATATAACAGAGATCGGACGAGTAACACGAAGTGGACGAGTGCATACTCCGTTTCCACCAAGACCAGCTGCCATTCCTGTTGTTAGACAAAATCCAGTTAACACATCTCCTGAGAATCCCACAATGATTCCCGATGTTAATCCAAGCACAAATGTTGGTCCTCCTGATAGAACCAACGTCAACACAGATTTTGATGAGATACTGAAGTTAATCAAGAAAAGAAAGTACAGAGTCGTAGATCAGTTGATGCAGACTCCCTCCAAGATTTCAATACTGTCTCTACTCCTCAACTCCGAAGGTCACCGAGAAGCTTTAATGAGAGTACTAGACCAAGCGTATGTAGATCACGATGTGACTACAGACCAATTTGGAGGTATTATCGCCAACATAACAGCTTGTAATAATCTAAGTTTCAGTGATGAAGAACTTCCAGAGGAAGGGAAAGATCACAACTTGGCCTTGCACATCTCGATGATTTGCCAATCAGATTCCCTGTCCAATGTATTGGTAGATACTGGTTCATCTTTGAACGTAATGCCAAAAACGACACTCGCTCGTTTAGCTTACATAGGGACACCGATGAAGTTCAATGACATAGTATTAAGAGCTTTTGACGGGTCGAGGAAGTCGGTTATTGGGGAAGTAGATCTCCCGATGACAATTGGTCCGCATACTTTCCAAATCACTTTCCAGGTCATGGACGTGCCAGCTGCTTACAGTTGTCTACTAGGAAGACCTTGGATCCACGAGCCAGGAGCAGTAACATCTACTCTCCATCAGAAACTAAAATTCACAGTAAATGGGAAGCTAGTAACCATCATCGGTGAACAAGCTCTGCTCATAAGCCATTTATCCAGTTTCTCTTTCATCACAGCCAACGACGTTGAAGGGACACATCTCCCCGGACATCCTTTAGAAGATGAATTTACTAGCAAAAGCAGATCATCTATCTCTTCGTATAAAGAAGCAGCGTAGATAGTAAAAGATGGCAATGCTGAAGGATGGGGACAAGTAATCAAACCCGTCAAGAACGAGACAAAAGCCGGACTCGGATTCGCACCTGTATTCTCCAAAGACAAGCAAAAGGATGGAGCACTTCGTCCAATCAAGGAAGTATTCAACAGTGGGGGTTTCTTAAATCCTGTTCTCCAAGAGGTTAACGTTGTTACCATTGAAGAAGATGAAGATGATCCCTCTGGATCCAAAGAATGGAGCACTTATTTAAACAGCCCTGAATATGTGTCTTAAGAAGAATTATACACACCGTACTATCCTCCAACTGATCAATTCAAAGACATGTCCCTGCAAAGGCATGAAAATCCACCTGTCCCTTCTGAAGTTTGGGATACCTTGGGAGAACCAAGTGGAAAATTTGATTACATGGTGAAATATACTGCGCCAGAAAGCTCGAAAATCAGAATCGAAGATATCCAGCCCACTGGATGGGGTGATTCTTTTGAGTATCCTAGTCAACCAGAGGAAGCGTACCCATCTTCCCGATCTAATCAACCAATCGAAGTTCCGAACGAAGATTTCTGCTTTAACGCACCCGTAGAGTTTGTTAAACCAGATCCTAATTATCACTACATCAACGTAATCACTGAAGATCAGGGGTACGACTCAGGATACGAAGTGGAAAGTGTCGCCGACAACGAATCTCTTCACTCAGAAGATTGGAGGGTACATCCCCAGAATTCTACACAGAGGTCGACAGGAAGCACATATGTTGTATCTCATACTTCCCGATCTGTTCATCAAGCAGAAGAAGATTGCTTTAGCAGCACAAAAGACAAGGTTCATCGTCCAGAATCTTCAAAGCCTGCTCGACCAATGACCAAAGTCTACTCGAGGATTAAGCCAAGCGGAAAATTACCCGAGTACCTCGACTTCCAAGGAGTTCGCCACTACTAGAAACCTGTTGAAGTTCGGACTAACGCTCCTAGTTCTAAGTAGTTCATCTTTGCTTTCGTTTTGAACTCTCACTTCGCCCAAAGTGAAGAGATGTTTTATAGGGCTTAGCTTTTAAATAATTTCTCTTTGTCTTGCCCAAGACAAATGAGTTTGTATTTTAGGGCCCTGTTTCATATTGTGAATCATAAATAAGATGCGTTGTTTTGATTCCACACTTTGTGTTTGTTTTCATTTTACCCTTTCTTGGAAATGATAATCCTAAAAACACAATAAACAAAAAAATCTTCAAAAAAAATATATATAATTAATGCATACACTTTCACATCGACTTTTCAAAAAAAAAAAAGAAAAAAAGGTTAATTAATCAAACATAAATCAAATATCTGATTAAACGGATGGACAAATCCATTGAAAGCAATAACTCTACTCTCTCCCACTTTGAAATCCTGTGAAGTCGCCGAGGAAGAAGTTGAAGAAGATCCCGGTGAGATTTCTCATTGCTAAGCACGAGGAAAGAATCATTCAACCTCACAAAGAACCTCTGGAAGCAATCAATTTGGGTTCTGAAGAAGACAAAAAAGAAGTAAATATCGGAGCTTCACTTGACAGCGACGTCAAGAGCAAACTGATAGATCTTCTCAAAGAATATGTCGATGTGTTCGCTTGGTCCTACCAGGACATGCCGGGTTTAGATACCAGCATCGTGGAGCATCACTTGCCGTTAAAACCAGAGTGTCCGCTGGTTAAACAAAGGCGAGAAGGTTCACCACGAAATGGCCGACAAAATCAAAAAGGAAGTTCAAAAACAGCTCGACGCAGGTTTCCTCGTCACTTCCGAATATCCTCAATGGCTAGCCAACATAGTACATGTCTCCAAGAAAGATGGAAAGGTCAGAATGTGTGTTGACTATCGGGATTTGAACAAAGCAAGTCCAAAAGATGATTTCCCACTACCGCATATCGACATGCTAGTGGATAACACTGCAAAGTTTAACGTCTTTTCCTTCATGGACGGTTTCTCTGGCTACAATCAGATCAGAATGGCTCCCGAAGACATGGAGAAGACATCCTTCATCACGCCATGGGGCACTTTTTGCTACAAAGTAATGTCGTTTGGATTAAATAATGCAGGCGCAACTTACCAAAGGGCGATGACTACTCTCTTTCATGACATGATGCACAAAGAGATCGAATTCTACGTAGATGACATGATAGAAAAGTCTGACACTGAAGAAGAGCATATAGAATATCTCTTGAAGTCGTTTTAGCGACTAAGGAAATTTCAGCTCCGCCTGAATCCTAACAAATGCACCTTTGGGGTAAGATCTGGAAAACTCCTAGGATTCATCGTCAGTCAAAGAGGTATTGAAGTAGACACGACAAAGTCAAAGCTATTCAAAAATGCCTCGCCACATACTGAAAAGCAAGTAAGAGATTTCTTGGGCGATTGAATACATCTCATTCATCTCTCGGATAGTTGCTACACATGGGCGATATTCAAGCTTCTCCGCAAATCAAGAGGTTGTGTGGACGTCGATTGCCAAAAGCATTTGAGAATCAAGAATACTGTCGAAACCACCATCTTGATCCCTCGATCGAAGGAAGACCGTTAATCATGTACCTTACCGTACTAGAAGAGTCCATGGGCTGCATGCTTGGACAACAAGATGAAACCGTAAAAGAGCATGCCATTTACTACTTGAGTAAAAGTTCACAGTTGTGAAACTCGTTACTCCATGCTCGAGAAAACCTATTGTGCTTTGGTATGGACTTCAAACGTCTCCGATACATGATCAATCACGCGACTTGGTTAATCTCCAAAATGGATCAATCAAGTATGTCTTGGCACATATGGGAAGAATCGCTCGATGGCGATGCTATTATCCATCGATGCCGTGCTCGAAAAGAGATCAAAAAGCATTCGCCGATCACTTGGCTTATCGGCCGCTCAACGAATACCAATCTCTCAAGTTTAACTTCCCAGACGTTATGTACTTAAAGATGAAAGATGCGACGCTTCCCAAGGTCGATCCGAAATCTAGATGGGGCTTAATTTTTATGGAGCGATTAATGTCTTGGCAATGGAATTGGCGATCATCATCACTCCGAGGTTCTCATATCCGTTTTCGCATTCTTGTTTGATTGCACAACAACATCGAGAATATGAAGCTTGTATCATGGGTATCGAAGAAGCCATCTACTTGAGGATCAAGATCCTTGATATATATGGAGACTCGCCCTTGTGATCAATCAAATCAAAGACAAGTATGAAACTCATCATCTTGGTCTAATTCCTTACGAGAGATTATGCAAGCGTTTGTTGACTTTCTTCAACAAAGTTGAATTGCATCATATCCTGAGATCGAATCGGATGGCGAGATGCCTTGGCCTCTATCTTCCATGTTCAAAGTCAACGATTGGAATGATATGCCTAAGATCCGCATCGGCGCCAAAAACTATATATGTTGCAAAGCGGTCTTGATGATAAACCGTGGTTTCCACATCAAGCGTTTCCTTCAAGCGAGTACCTACTTGGGGCATCGTATAAGGATAAGAAAACTCTAAGGAGGCTTTCTAGAAATTTCTTCTGAATGAAGATGTGCTATACAAAAGAAACTTGACATGGTTACGCTTTCGGATCGTCCAGGCAAAACGGACAATCATCCATGAAGTGTATGAAGGGTCCTTTGGAACCCATTCAAATGGGCATGCAATGTCGAGAAAAATCTTAAAGCGGGTACTATTGGATAACAATGGAATCTGCGTAAACACGTCAAAAGATGTCACAAGTGCGGATCTCGAGATAAGATCCATGTGCCACGACTCTCACGTTCTCTCTTCTCCATGGCCTTTCTCCATGTGGGGCATCGACATGATCGGGATGATCGACCAAAGCGTCCGCGGACATCGCTTCATTCTAGTAGTTATTGATTACTTCACCAAATGGGTGAGGCATCTTACGCCAACGTTACAAGACAAGTGGTTGTGAGGTTCATCAAGAACAACCTCATTTGCCGATATGGAATTCCAAGTAAGATCATTACAGACAATGGATCAAACTTGAACAACAAGATGATGAAAGAACTATGTGAGGAATTCAAGATCGAGCATCATAACTCATCTCCATACCGGCCAAAGATGACGCCGTTGAAGCTACCAACAAAAACATCAAAAGATCGTCAAAAGATGGTCATCACCTACAAAAAGCCATACGCATCGTGCTTGAACGCACTTCAACACAACTCCTTTTCTACGGTATATGGCATGGGCGGTGCTCCCGTAGAAGTTGAGATTCGTCAATGAGAGTTCTCATGGAAACAAAGTTATCTCGAGGCGAATGGTGTCAAAGCGAATCGACCGGTGAACTTAATAGAAGAAAAGCGCTGACCGCTACGTGTCACGGACAACTATATCAAAGAAGAATGAAGAAAGCTTTCGACAAAAGGTTCGACCTCGTGAATTCAGAAAGGCGACCTCGTGGTTAAAAAGATTACGTCTTTTCAACGATTCTAGGGCAAATGGACTCCTAATTACGAAGGCGTACATCGTCAAAAGAAGCTTTTACGGCGGAGCTATGACTCTCACAACCATGGACGGTGATGAACTCCGCATCTGTCAATCTTTGATGCGATCAAGAAATACTTTGTCTAAAAAAACAAAAAACAGCTCGGTAAGTCGAAAACCGAAAAGGCGGCTTAGGCAAAAAAGCGTCTCGGTGGATGAAAACACGAAAAGCGGTCCGGGCAAAATTAGAGACAATAAACAGAAATTATCCTGATAGATTGAAAACCTGAAAAGGCGATCTAGGCAAAAATAATGATACAAAAATGACAAATTAACTGCAATCAGTCCGTACTTCGTCAATCTGGAGGAATTTCCGTCAATGGATTTTCAATCAACTCTTCTGAAGCAACAATCACAGTGGGAATTCAAAGTTGTTAGGGATAATAGCGGTTATTTGCTTTCAATGTTGCCTTTTCCCAATAAATTGTCATTTCCAACTCTTGTAAATAGTTCATGGAATCACGCCTTTGGCTGATTACCATTCTATCAATAAAATTTGAGCCTTGTGCCTTTTGTTTGCAATTCTTGCTTCATGATATTTTGCAAAATAACGCTTTTTGTTGTGAAAATCACTTTTCGAAACTAAAACGGTTTTAAATGAATTTTTACTTCAAATTTTTGAAATAAAAGCAAAATTTTCCTTTGAACTCTGAATATAGAAATAACTTCAACAGTTCCTCCGCGAGTGTTTCGGTCTCCGAAGAATAGAATGGCTGCTACAGAAGTCTTCTCCTCAGCAGAGATCATCAAAGGATGGCATTCTTATTCAAAAAGAATTCCCAACAAAGTTGCCAATAAGAAAGTCTAAAAGCATGCAACTCAAATTCTTAAATCGGTAATGTCTACACCATTCTTTGTAGATTTCACCAAGTATTTGTTCGAGCGTGGTGGTCCTTTTCCCAAATATCCTCTTTGCTATCTTTGTCAAAGTATTGTCAACATGCATATAACATTTATGACATTCATACATAATAGCATCATTCATGCATTTTGCATTCCTCGAAATGTTTGCTTCCATATCAACTGGTTTAAATCACACTTACTCATGTAAATGCGATTATATCCCTAGTAGATTATCCCCAAACGATACATCTTTACTCTATCATGTTCCCGGTGAGGTCATTCTTCATTGGGAACAATCTCTTGATTGACCTTTTCTTTCGGTTCATTCCTGGATAGAGCGTTGTCTCTAATCAACAAAGCAATAAGCAATAGCCTCATCATTTGAGCAGCTTATTTCTTCTTTTCATTCCTAAACTTGTTATGAAAATTTGTTCTTCTCAACAAGGTTAAATCACATTGTCGAGAAATTCCCAGCGTTGTCTTTACGTCTAAAGAAAACTGTGTCCTTTAAATCAAAATGCCGCATCTCCTCGAGAGAGATTCTCGGCAAGATTATAGTTTTGAAAATAGAAACTCATTTGAGATCTGTTTTTTTCTCACTGTCTGTTATTCACAAAGATGAATACGCAACAACTTTCTCAAGAATTACCTTGTTATAGTTATCACTTTGCTGATAATTGGTAATATCTTCAGAACTCGTTTGAGATCTGTTTCCATCATTTGTCTGTTATTCACAAGGCTGAATACTCAGTAAATTTTCTCAAGAATTACCTTGTTATAGTTATCACTTCGCTGATAATTGGTAATATCTTTATAATTCATTACCATAAACTATCACAAGGCTGATAATTGGTAATATCATTTTCACTTACCTTAAACATTGTCACAAGGCTGACAGAAGGTAATTTCTTTGTTTCCCAAAGCGAGGCAGATATTCACATATTTTGTGAATCACTCTTTCCCCAGCGAGACATATTGCTTGTTTCCCGACAAACAGGATCCTCTTTTCTTAAACAGATCAAGTCATCCTCACAAATTTTTCCCCACCATGTCATTTCTTTGATATCTTCGGGGTGAATCCTTTTGCAATCATTTTCCATTACTCGCATTTTTGGTATCTTAGGTCCAAAATTTGCGTATTCTGATATTCAAGTCTCTTCACACCTATCAAAATGAAGATATTCATCTTCATATCTCAGGTTAAAGAAACTTAAATAGGGGCATCTTTCATACCCCAATTTTTGACCTAATATACCACCTTACATTTGCATCATTGCATCACTAACAGTTCAGAACAGAATTAATCGGGTGTAGCATTCACAGGTTAAAATTAGGGTTTCATCAAATTTTCATCTGATTCAAGAGGCAACCAACTAGTGTTTGAGTTTTACTCACCTCATTTGATCTATCTTGATCAAACCATCAACCTTTGATCTTCAGATATCCAACTTTTCTCATTGATCAATCAAGGATCGACCAATTAGGGTTTTGGTCGAGCATGAGTATTCTCTGATTTTTTGAGCAAGGAATGACTTTTTTGGTTATAGATTGGTCATTATATCTTAGATACAACATTTTGACCTAATTTCTGGATTCAAAACATCACAGAAGTTCACAGAGTTCATCAGTCAATTTCTGAAACATCTGATGAAATTTCATCTGCACAGAAAAGTCAAACTTTGACTTTTGGTCAACTTTTTCAAGACAAAACTTTTTCAATCATCAAAATACTTCAAATGATCCATCATGATCATAAAAATCAAAGAATTTGAAAAAGTCAACAAAAAGTCAAAATTTCTAACACTTAGAAAAATTTTCAAGTGTTAAAATTTTGTACTTTTTCCAAACTTCATGGAATTTTTTCACATAGTTCCACTTTGATTTGGAAAAAACTCAAAACATGAAAGTTGTAGCTCTTGAAAAAAGCTTTCCAAAATGTCCAAGAACTCACAAATCCATGGAGTCTAGCTATACTTTTGAAATTGAAACATAAGGCTCCATAACCATGGGTTTCAAGTTCAAAACTTCAAGATTATAGGTCATTTTTGAATTTCTTCTTCTAGAAGCAATGCCACCTTGCCAAGATAAGTTTAGAACTGATAAATATCAGTTGAAGGTAATTATTGTAGGATAGGATCAAGTTGGATTTTAACACATGGTTAAAAAGGAAGTTTCCTTTAACTTTTGCAAAATGACTTCCTTGCCCTCTAAGGCAAGTTTGATTTACCAAAAGCCAATCTCTTTGCCTAACATTTCCGAAATCTTGGTCTATAAATAGAGGCATCATTTTCAAATTCAAACACACCAAAGTAATGCCAAGACATGCTTTCTCTCTTCTTACTTAAAATTTAAGAAACATAGTGCATTTTGAGATTTCATGCAAATTTTGAAAACTTGTGAAAACCATGAAGAATTTTGGTGTCTAATATATCTTATAATCAATATCCAACTTGTTTGAAACATAAGATTAACACAAGACAAGCTAAAACTCAAAATTACATGCCATGTTCACCAAGCTTGCAAAACTGCCATAACTTTCGAATTCATGGTTTGGCTTGAACAACTTGAGTTCTAATCATCCAAACACCATCCAAATACATCATAGAGATGATGCAGATCATAAACAACAATCTGTAATACTCCTAACCACGATTTCCAGTTTTCATTTGAGTTGTATGCAGGTTGACTTGTTTGGATTGATCTAGGGTGATTCGAAGTGAGCAGACCACTCAAATACCTTCCACATAGGCCGTTGGTGCTCAAGCAATCCTCAAACATCAACTGGAAACACTTAAACCCAGAATTCGATTCCAGCTTCAACAGGTAAGAGCTCGAACTTCAACTCCATGATTCTTTGATTCATTTGAAAAAAACTCTTGGCCGTTTTGTTTCTGCACCCTCCACGATCATTAACCCTCAACCAATTGACAAAATCATCAACCATACGTGATTTCAATTAGAATTTTTAGTTTTAGGGTTCTTCGTGTTCATCATAAATTCAACCATGATTAACTTAAAATAAATGAAATTAAGTAATGCCATCATGTTCCTGGGCTTGAGGCGAGCAAGTTTCATGTTTACATCGTTTGATTTCATCAAGAAACGAAGATTCTAGCATGGATTGAAGGATCGGGGAAGAAGAACAAGGTTGCGCGCGTTTTTCAAATTTAAATATTCAGTTTAAAATATAATTTCATAGTTTAAACACAATACACAGATGTATTGCCGCCCCAGCGATTGCCAGCTCACTCGTAAGTGTTTGTGCCACGTATACGCCTAACAGGTCCTGGGTTCAAGCCTCCCATGGACCATTTTTTTTCAAAACTTTCATATTTTCTTACAAACTTTGGCATTTTTTTTAACCAATCAAAACTCCTCATTTTGAGGTGATTTTTTGTACACTTGTCAATTAATGTATCTATTTTATGATAGTGCAAAAATTTTCAGAAAAAACTTTCATCCAATTATATTTCGATCGAGCCGAAAACGACACTTTGAGCACTTTTCAAAACACCTTTAAAAGGTGAAATTTTCAAACTTTCGAAGCCTGATTCTTTTCAAAACTTCTCATAAATGAACTTCACATTTCAAAAACACTTTCAAAATCATTTCTTCAAAACTTTTCATTAAACTTGCATCTTTTACCATGATCGATCCGATTAAACGATAAAACCGAATTCGTTTTCTCTTGTATTTCTTAACCGATCATGGGCCTCCCTTACGGTGTAAGTCCCAAACAAAACATTCTTTTATGTACATATATTTCTTTGTACATATCCATTTCTTTTATGTACACATCTTTTTACCTGTACATAATACAGACAAACTTCTTCCGTTTGTTTTCATTTTACACTGCATACCATTGGTATTAAAAGAAGCATTATTCCCTGTGAAACTGCTTTTAAACCAATGGGCCTCCCTTACGGTGTAAGTCCCAAACCAACATTCTTTATGTACATACATATCTTTTCCTTGTACATATCAAATTCTTTTCATACAAATCTTTATTTGTACATAATACAGATACTTTTTACTCAAACACAGATAAACTTCGGTCGTTTGTTTCCGTTTCGTCTGTATATACAAATGAATACCATTGGTATTGAAAGGAGCATTATTCCCGGTGAAACTGCTTTTAAACCAATGGGCCTCCATCATGGTGTAAGTCCCAACCTTCCTATGTACATCCACATTTCCTTGTACATAAATACTCGTTCATGTACATATTTACTTTCTTGTACACAATTCAAACTTGTGAATAATCAAGTTACGCTCGTTTTAAACGTCCGTTTCACAAACACTTGTTTATATTTCCTTTATAAACCCTTGTAAATAAACATCATGCATTGTTTATATTTCCTTCATAAACTCCTGTGAATACATCACACACACACACTTGTTTATATAACTGTCTAGTTATAACATAACAACTAGTCTAACCAATAGGCTCCCCACAGAGTTAGCCTCCTCTTGGGCTTTGTACAAGGTAACTCATTTCATCTGAGTTTAGCCTCCTCTTAGGCTTCATATAAGAAAACTCATTCATCTTAGTTTAGCCTCCGCTTAGGCTTCATATAAGACAACACTCCCTTGTTGAGTCAGCCTCCTCTTGGGCTTCGTTCAAAAGAACTCCTCATTGAGTTTAGCCTTCTCTTGGGCATCATACAAAGAAAGAGACTAGGAAATCTCTTAACAGCCTCCTATTGGGCTTCCAATACAAAGAATCACCCGCGTTAAGATAGAACTCTGAGAGTATAATTTCCCGGTGAAATTGCTCTTAATTCCAAAAGGATAGTTTCTCGGTGAAATCCCTTTTAAAGCCAAAGCCAGCCATACCCTATAGCTTCCTCTTGAGCTTCATACAAGGACCCTCGATGACCCTCGATGACCCCCGGAATGCCTCCTCTTGGGCTTACAATACAAGGACCCATGGGCTTCTTAAAAGCATCCCCTAAATCCAAATCAGTTTCTCCTCGAGATTTAGACGTTTATCATCTCTATGGAAGAAGTATCTCATCTATCACATCACATACAGTCAAAACTTTTTCAAACTTTTTCAAACTCTTTTCAAACAAAAAAACATCTCTTAATCGTAAGTGGTAACGCTTGTACACTCAAGCAAAACACCTAATGCTTATAGTTAAAAGATTCAATATTTTTTCAAACATCTTTCTTAAACATGTAAGTGGTAACGCTTGTACACTCAAGCAAAACACCTATAACTTACGATGAAAGATCTTTATCAATCAAACTTTTCAAAATGTATGTGATGAAATAGATTAGATACATTTTCATTAAAGATGACATTTATGCATGTCTCTTACTAACATCCGTTGCTTTCCACTAGCATAAGTGGGAACTACGATTACTCGACTTTCTCAACATCCTTTTGAGAATCGTGGGCACAAGGTCTCATCCTTGCCGAGCAAATTTCTTTCTCCCTTAAACCAAACAAACCATAGATCCATGTAGATCCGAGCTACAAATGCTCTGATTCCCACTAGGGGATATGTATGCAGAAGATCCAAAGATCTTTGCGAGCACAATAATAACAAACTCTAGGATCCCACATAATCTACCGTTTCTTAAAATCCAAAGGAGAAACTTTCCCAATCATAGAAATAGCAATTAAAACACACAAACATATCAAACGCATTCATATATAAAGCTATAGATAACTATATATATTTAGGGTGCTCCATCTATTCCTTTATATAACAAACCCCTTCGAGAATCTCCCCAATGCGTTGCGTCTAGTTTGCGCTAGTCGTTACGCATATCAAAATCAATTGAGAGTATTAATAGCTTTCCCCTTTTTCATAATCATTAAATCATAATTTCTTGTGTTGAAAATAATAAAGCTTGATGCTCGCGGCATATTATAAACAAATCAAAATGCGTCGTTTGGGCGGAGAATCGAATTCATATTCGATTCCCTAGCGCGTCACTTTTTAACGCGAACAGACACCAAT
The DNA here is from genome assembly GCA_021764765.1 of Vicia sativa. Lineage (NCBI taxonomy): Eukaryota > Viridiplantae > Streptophyta > Magnoliopsida > Fabales > Fabaceae > Vicia > Vicia sativa. Next base: position 41,698,700 of record CM038797.1, read on the forward strand.
TGTCATCATCGAAGATTAGGGGAATTCGAATCTTCATAATTTTGGAATCGGGTTTGTAAGTGTTTGTATGTTGGCTTTAATTTTTGGTAAAACTAGTTTAGGTCAATGTCTTGACTGATGCCTTGACATTCAGAGTTAAAGATAAATTATGCAGAAGAGGAACTATACAGGTTCAGCTCAGACTGGGTGTTAACTGTTATGTTGGAAATCTGCAAGAAGAATGACTGATGTCATGACCAATGTTGTGACATTCATGCAACATTCTTTGTTATCACATTACTTTTCCTGAGACTTTTCGGGATTCTGCTGAGCTGTTTTATTATGGATTATTATGTTGGATCACATGCTCACGTGGCTTGATGGTTAACCTTGTTTAAACCTAAATTGGTTTGTTAAAAAGACCAAGTCTTTAGGTTAAATTAAGTTAACCCTAGCTATAATTATGGAAGCCCAAGTTGAATACTTTTACTGCTTCTATATTATTCAGAAAACCCTTATTCTGCTGTAGCGCCTTTTACTGTGTACAAGATTAAGCAGACTGTTAATTTGTGTATTCTAGTTATACTTGTGAGCCAAGCTTTGAAGATTAAGGGTTGTTTATCACTTAAAGCTTTGAAGCACGAGTGTTGTGTCACTTGATTAAAGCTTTGAAGCAAAATCAAGTATGTTTATTGAAGAGTGTCTTCATGTAACACCCCAATATTACCCAAGGTTTAATATGCAAAAATCAAAGTAATTTAAAATTTCGTAAATTCAATACTGAGGCATCACACCTTCAAAAACAACTCACTTTAAACAGTTTGCTTTAAAGTATAAATTTCGGATACATAGCATCATCGTAAATCATAAATTGATTCATAAAAGTCAAAACATCTCTTAATTAAACTTCTTTAACAATTTATGTTTTCATAGAGTATGATTCTTATTTACAAAAGGAAAACAACAAAAGAACAACAACAATGACAACATAAATATTCCCCCCGAGTGCTACGTATCAGAGCGACACCGACTCGACTAATACCAGCTATAAACTCTGTCTTCATAACATGCACGTTACCAATATAAAGGTAATGGCGAAACAAGTAAAGGGTGAGATACTCCAAAACATATAATTAAAAGGCATGATAAAATATATATATATATATATATATATATATATATAGTTTCGGAATTATAAAGGATATAAGTTAATAAGTGCAATCCCAACACATAATCAAAACTCACTTACTTTAATCGTCATCTTAATGTGTATAATCTACACTTTATCACCATAACCTCATCGGCATAAATTGTCCGAACAACACATAAACGTTCATCACCACGAAATCATCACAACAATCATAAACAACAACATCAAACAACCATATCAAACAATGTTAATAACATAAGCAACATAAATAATATCATCTCCAATTGGCTAAAGCCCATCATCGCTTTTGGCATAAAAGCCCATCGTCACAAACATCATCACATCACATTTGCATTAAGCATTTCATCAAGTTAAATCACCGCAAAACTCATCATTTATATTCATCGCAATTCAATATCATCCACCAATTGACAAAAACTCAATGCCAAACAACTCAAACATAAACATAATGATCGCAACTTTATCGTCTATTCTAATCGGGAGACTGCAAGTATACATCCCTATCGCGTAGTTTTAAAAGATATGGAACCTAAGGGACTATAAATCGAACTAACGTAACCTAAAACTACAGTGTAAAGCTATAGCTATCGAATAAATAAATTGAGGAATTTTGGGTAATTAAACTTAATCTAGTCGAAATACTAGGCGAATATCGGTATATAATTCGTTAACCTAGAGAATCCGGCTTTCCACAGGCTTATTTTCTCAAAGTGACAATAATCCTTTTTCAGCAAACAATATTTATTTAAAAATCTTATCTCAAACTTTCGCTCTATTGAATCAGATTATAAGTCTAAACTCTAATGTATGCTCTCGCTATCCCATTGATTTTAAAAATACTTTTTGAAATAAATAAAGTTTAATCAGTTTTAAAACGCTTTCGCAGTCTTTAAAAATAATACCTAGTATCCACTATCTGGTTTTAAACCTCAAACTCTCGCTCTGTTGGTTTCTAACCTTAGTCCAGTTTATTAACCTCAAACATTCGCTTTGTTGGTTTCTAAGCCTTTTTTAATAAATTAAATTGGATATCTAAATCAGAAAAAATGCTTATTTTACGAAATAAAGTTAAGCCAGTTTGTTCCGGATCCTTTTAGTTTAACTAGTTACATACCGATATCAAATTAAATTAGACAGACATATTTATAAAAACAGACATGTATAAACTAAAGTATTCAACATGCATAAATAATTCCATAGCCAGGCAGATAAATCTCATGCAAATAGTTAATTGTATAAATTAAAGCAATTAAATAAAAACCTAAAATAATTTAAATTCTTGGAATAATCTTTGTGCTTCAGAATAACTGGTACAGATACTTGAATCTCCAACGAAAAATTAAATAATTTTGACTTTAACTTGAAAATAAATAATCACTAGTACTTGAAAGGAAAGGAAATTTAACTAGAAACAAATTGCTGAAAGAAGAATATAGCTTGAATTCTGGAAATACAAAATAATGCTGAAAAATTAATGCGAAGCAAAGAATGGAGAGAGAACCCTTTTCTTGGTCACTTTTATTCCCTTTTATACTTGTTCGTCGTAACTGCCCTGTTTTCGTCTTTCTCGTCCAATCAAAATATATCTCTGCGAAAGAATCGGGATTACTTGAGACGTGCGTCCCATTTAATTCTCAAAATCCCACTACCCTTTTGAGACAGTCGTCTCAACAAATAATACAAGTTTCCAAGGGCTGACATGGCAGTAAGAGACGGGCGTCCCACTTTCCTTTGGGAGTTGAGGCGGTCGCCTCAAGTGGAATTGGGGGGTGAGACGTGCGTCTCACGCGTGTTGTGAGCTTTATTCCGTTTTGTGCTTTAGGCTGCTTGCTTTGGGCTTGAGATTCATAATAATCTCTTATCATTTTAATCCTTCCTTTTGCTTGGACACCCCTCCTTCATTTCTTGCACACTTTAATTAGATAATTCTTTCAAATATCATTTCTTTGCTCAATTGGTCTTATTTAATGCAAATACCTGAAACAATTCAAATACCAACGTAATATAGAAATAAAACAAAATAATTAAAAAAAATACTAACATTATCTATGAAAATTAAATCAAATATGCTATATAAAAATGTGTTATCACATAACCGACTCCATGAGACACGACTATGTTATGCATGTGGTACGCGTCGCTTTGTCCATAATTAGGAACACTTGGCATAAACGCCTCGTCGCTTGGCATAAAAGCCTCGTCGCTTGGCATAAAAGCCCATCGTCGCTAATGCAATGTATGTGACTCGACAATAAAACAACACAACACAAAAATATCATCATCGCTCATCAAAATTGGCATAAAGCCCACATCGGCATAATTTATCCAAAACATATAAATATATCATCGCATCATATTCGCGTTGTGCAAAACATCACCAATAACTCATCATCATCAAAAATCATGCATTCACAAATCGGAAGCATTTATTAACGACATCAATATAATCATTACATCATCATGTACAAAGACATATATCATCGCATCGCATATCAACAAGTATTCATTGGTAAATACATTGTGCAAAACATTATGTTTATTCACACGCATCATTATCAATTAATTAGCCAAATTCCAAAATGGAAAAATAGTTAAACACCTATAATCGTCATGAAAGCCATTCCTAATAAGACATTAATTATAATCGTCAACATCAATCGGATTGTCCATCGTGCCTTAAATCCACTAAAGCGCAATCGATTCAATTTAACGTAAATTGGCCTATTTCTGGTCATCTCGTAAAAACTCGTAATTTTTAAAAACTAACCTCACCACTACGTTCTACACGTCGAACTTAGCTAGCACGTCAATTTTCGTTGAATTCGGAACAACTTGCTCCGTCGTCGAATTTACCGAAATCGGAAAATTGAAACATAATCGGGTTCTAAATTTAATCGGCTAACTTGTGTCCTAATTATATTTTATGGATATAAATTGCTACAAGATGAATTTGGGATTATTTGAAAAAACAGAAACCATTTCTTAAAATTATGCAGGAAGTATTTTTGACATAAGCAGGAAAAGCAGGCAATGAAATTTCCATTGCACCCTCTACCTCCCCAGGACGGACGCCCTAGATGGTTTTAAGGGAAGGAGGAGGTTTCCTCAGGAAGGGGGACGGCCGCCCCACACATGGAGGTGGGCGCCTCCCCCATTGCAACATCCCCCATAATTTTCTTCATCTTCTTCCCTGCGTTTTCTTTTTTACGGTTTTCTGATTATGTTTTCTTCCATTTTAATACTCCTAGTTTCTACAAGCTAACCCCTAATAAACCCACAATCCATACTCCTATTCCAACTCTTCTAATCTATTTCAATCAAACAATCAAACACATAACTCAAACCACAACATCAATTTTCATCACAAATCCACAATATATGTATCAAAACCCTAACTATAGGAAGTGGAAAATCAAACGCCTTACCTCATAAGCTTGGATGATCCATGTTGATTCTACAAGACTCCATCCTCAAGCTTGCTCATGTTCTTCCTCTTCTTCCTCTCTTATCTTCTTCTCCCAAAACCCCTTTCTTTTTCTCTCAAGTTTTCTAAGTTTGGCTTTGGTAATTATGAATGGAAGGAAAATTAGGAAAAATGGTTTTATAAATTGTTTTCTTACTAGCCAGGGGTGTAAACCCAATTCCATTCAATTTCTCCCCACACCCCTGACTCAATTAATAATTAACACACTAATAATATTATTAATTCAATTAATTAAAATAATTCTGAGAAATTAAATATCGGATCCGAATAATATTTTACCGAATCGAACGGAATAAAAATCGGACCGAACGAAACGTCGCCAAATATATTATCATATATATCGATTAATATATTTATTCTAAATCATAAAATAAATATCGATCGGTAACTCGAAAATATTAATATAATATAATATTAATTAAAGCAGGCATTGTCATACCCCAAATTTGCCCTCCACTTCTCAAGATATTCCACATCTCCATGCTCAAGGATTTCACAAGGGTTGACCAGACAAACCCTCTCCTAGGCAATCAACCCAAACCAGGGTTTGGCAATTCTCAGATCAAGGTGGTTCCCAACATCTCCAATGGTCATCATGCCTCCTCAAATGCTTCAAAGAATCTCTATGCCAAGCTTCAAGCCTTACAAGTCAAGTTTCCTCAAACAATTGCTCAGATGATTGAAAATCAGTTGTATTGGACAAAAAGTCAACTATGGTCAAAGTACAGTCAAACTTCATGATTTTTAGTCAACATCCATATTTTGAAGTAATATTTATCATTTTATCAAGGGTTGATCATGATTCATCAAGAAAACTCAAGATTTGATCAAAAGTCAAACTTTCCAAATCAGGGTTTCTTGAGGAAAAGTCAACTGAACTTTGACTGAGCATAACTTTCTCATACTTTATCAAAAAATTTTCCACCATCTCTCATTTTGAAGAGAATTCAATTCTCTACAACGTCATGTCTCACAAGAAAAGTCAGAAAATGCTTCATTTTGAAGATATGGATCAAAATATTATAGGTCCTTTTCAAAGTCAACAGAAAGTCAACTTTTTGCAAAGAAGTGTTATTGAGCATGGAAACTCCAATTGAGATGAAACCAAAGAGGTTGTTTAGAGGACATCTAGAGCTTTCTAAAAATTCCAAGAACACTAAAAAATGTTAAAAATTAAGCAAGATACACCTTGCACAAGTTGGCCATTTTTGAAGAGGTGCACAAAGAGAAATACTTGTCAAAATCCAAAATTTTGCAAATGGGCCTAACTTTTCTTGATTCAAACTTGTTCCTCAGTAAATTTGGAACCTCCAAGCCCAAGGCCACAAATTTTATCTTTATTTTTCTATTTAATTTGGATTTTAATCATTTAAAAGCCAATTAAAATAAAAGGTAGAAAATCAAAATTAAATGCAAATTGGATTTTTCTCTCATTCTTGAGGTCTAAGCAATCCACAAAAGCTGGAAAATTCGAAATTGGCATTGATTGGCAAGGGAATCGATGAAAATTGGATCAAAAAGGCAAGATTTAGTTTTATACCAAATCAAATATTTTTACATTGATTGATTCATTATTTTCTCTTGATTTCTGACCTAGATCCATCTACTATATATACACAATGCATACACATGAAAAAAGAACAGAAAAATTGCCTCAAGAACCCTATTCCAAACTCAAAAAAAAACCGTGTCCTTCAAGCTACTTGCAACCTTGGTTTTGCTTGGATTCAGACGATTCTAAGCTTGCCAATTGATTCCTGGAGGTCCCTGGAGTCATCTCAGACCCTTACAAATCACAAAACCATCAAGAATCGTGAATTCCAGATTTCAGTTTGTCCATTCCTTTTCAAAATCGATTTTTGATTTCCATGCATATTTAACATGTTTTGATGTTTGTTTTGTGTTTAGAATGGAGTTTCGAAGCTTTCTGCATTGGTTAATTGCATTTTAGGTACCAGAATCACAAGATGCCATGGCTAGGGTTTTCAGTTTTGATTTAGGGCTTTCTGAAATCCGTAAAATTGGACAAAACTAAGACCACCAGCATGATCAGTGGATAAAAACGAATCAATCCATGTATTCATAATGTATTTATATTGCTTGTGTGTGATTTTAGGAATTTGCAGGGGCCTTAGCGTCGAACCAGACCGACGCTATGTGTTTGAAAATTCAAACCAAGAAGATGAAGATCTTCGCGCGTGATCTGGCAATCAGGAATTATTTTCATTTAATTTGTTTTTGTTTCATATGCCTAACACGAATACAGGCTAGCTCAGTTAGCAAAGGCAGCGCGCGCAAGAGGGAAGGCATGAGTTCGATCCTTGGCAGTGACAATTTCTTTTTTACCACTTTCATAACTAACACTTTTCTTATTTTTCTTTTAATATTTTTTATTCTAATTTAATTTATCTTCAAATATTTTTCTCATGCATTTAAAAATCACCAAAAATATTTTCCTTTTGCATTTAATCACAAAATGTTTATTTAATTTTGACATTAAAATTAATATTTTTACATGCATATTTTAATTAATTGCTAATTAACCATTAATTTGACTTTTAATTGCTTTTAATTATCAAAATCGATCCGAAAATTCCCAAAAATTATCTCATCATCTAATCAGCATGACTAACCTAAAATCTTTTCCTCTTTCAAAATCTTATTTTTACTAACCTTTTCTCTTATGCGAGTTTCTTATATTTTCAGGTTATGTATACGCTCACGAGTTATAACGTTTGGACTATTTTTCTCGCTTTTCTTTTCAATATTATATAGCTCATGGGATGTAATAGTTTAATTAGGACTTTTACTTTCCGCACTCCTATTATGTAGCGCCCCAAAGCCATGTAATAGCGTGGACTTTACTTTCCACTTTACTTTCCATGATTTATTTTCCGCACCCTATAAGCTGCTAGTAACTAGGCATGTATGGCAAGATAAAAGCGGACATAGGTCACCTATAATTTGCAAGATAATATATACGAATCAACACACTCTTTTCACATGCACCCTTAGGGTAATTCTCTCTCGTTGCCTTTCGAATAAATGGTCAAGTCCTCGAGCGTAGAGGTATCCTAGCACCGTTGCCTACGAAACATATCTTCATAGTCCCTTGATACAAGATCATATACCCACGATGTAGCCTCGAATACATGATCTCGTCCCTCGATTGTTGCCTACGAAGGTGATGATCGTCCCTTCGAATGTGCTAGGATACTCCTACAAGTTGCCTTCTATGACCATCTGATGTCCCTTCGAATGTCCCTCTTACATCCAACGAATAGGGTAACCTACCAACTAATGGTATGGATAGCACTATTCTAAAGGAATGTAAAACAACAACGACCATTACGAGTAGGTAATAAGGCTTTGGTTGCTTGCTCAAACAAAATACTTTTCACACCACACACACTTTTGTCAAATTTCAAACTCTTTTCAAAACGAAACATTTCCGAACACTTTGTATACATTCCTACATGAATCATTACAAAGTCAAAGCGAAATGCCTTTTCAAAACATTTTTGTCAAACACACAGAAAGAACTTTTAAAAATGAGCTAGAAGCAACTAAGAGCCCGTAGATAACTACGGATGAAAATGGGTGCTAATACCTTCCTTTTTCATAACCTTCTCCCTTACTCAGAATCTAACGAAGGTCTTTTCCTGTTCTTTTCACCTTCCCTTAATTGGATAAAAGAAAATTCGGTGGCGACTCTTGCTATCCGCACATTTGCGATAAAAAGCAAAACAAATTCTCAAAGTCAGTTCATCGTATTACAGGCGTTACACTTAACAATTCAATTAATCCATACATTGATATCACTGCTGTGATTGAGGGGGAGTGAGTAGGAACTCATGTCTAAGTAGGACTTAGATTGAAGTTGCATTGGGTAGGTCTTAAGTGAAGGAGATAAACAGGTTGGTTTATTCCTGAATTAATACTGCTTATAGTGAATTTCCTCACTGGCTTGGTATCCCCCAGATGTAGGTGTAGTTACACTGGTAAGCAATTGATTGTGTTCTTTACTGTTTTAAATTATTGTGTGAATTGTTAAACACTTTGTCAGATACGGTGTCATAACATTCTCTGTGACATCACGTATCTGCTGCCAGGAATTTCAATTGGCATCGGGCGGGCACCACCTATTATTTCTGGGTGAGATCTAGGGATACTATTTTACGGCGTTATGGACAAGGAAGGAGGATTTGGGAGTAGACCACCCATTACGGATGGATCTAACTATGATTCTTGAAACCTCGTATGGTTGCCTTTTGAAGTCAACTGACAATAAAGCTTGGAGATTGTTGACGAGGATGGAAACATCCCACCAAACTTGAGAAAGATGGGACTACTAGATGCAAACTTGAGGAAGAATGGAGCAAAGAAGAAGAAGAGCTAGCACTGGGAAACTCTAAAGCATTAAATTCCTTATTCAATGGAATTGACTGAAATATTTTCAGACTAGTACATCAGTGTGAAGTGGCCAAGGATATTTGGGACACTCTCAAAACCACTCATGAGGGTACATCCAAGGTGAAAATGTCAAGACTTCAGATTCTCACTACCAAATTTTAGAATCTGAAGATGAAGGAAGATGAGACCATTCATGAGTTTCACATGAACATCTTGAGATTACCGGACTCGGGGCATTGGGAGAAAATATGTCAGAAGAAAAGATGGTGAGAAAGATTCTCAAATCCTTGCCTAAAAGGTTTTCAATGAAAGTGACTGCTATAGAGGAAGCTCAGGATATCTGCAACTTGAAGGTTGATGAACTCATTGGATCACTTCGGACATTTGAGATGGGGATCAGTGGCAATGTTGACAAGAAAAACAAGAGCGTAGCCCTTGTATCCAATACTGATGAGGAATGCAAGGAGGGTGATAAAGAGAAGATATCAGAAGCAATAGCTATGCTTGGAAGGTAGTTCAACAAACTCATCAAGATAATTGACCCAAAGTCAAGGTCAAATGTCAAGAACATCCCCCTCTGACATTAGCAAACCCTATGACTCCAGAGAAGAACTAAGTCGAAGAAAAGGAAATCAAAGCGGAGGAATCCAATGCCATGGATGTGAAGGATATGGGCACATTCGGTGAATGTCCTACCTTTCTAAAGAAACAAAAGAAAGGAATATCATCACACAGTGCGATGGTGACTCAAAAGTGATTAGAAGAAGAATCTACCAAACTAGTTCTTGCCTATCGGTGTTTGTAACTACGATAATGATTCTAGTGATGAGGAAGTGACATTTGAAGAACTTGTGACACTTACAAGAAGTATGTGAAGTCTTGAAGTCGCGATAAAATGAGAAGCGACTCATTATGAAGTTGGAGGTTGAGAAGAAGGAAGACACTGCTACTATAAGTCATCTCAAAGGTGAAGTTATAGTGTTGAATTCCAAACTAGAACAGATGACTAAGTCTGTCAAGATGGTAACAACTAGAACTGACAAGTTGGAAGAAATCCTTCAGACTGGACAAAATGCAGGAAATATGTTTGGTCTAGGATATGTAGATGCAAACAAATCTGCTGGTGACAAGAAGAAGAACAGGCCTGATAAACCAATGTCAAGGCAGATGTCACAACATAAGGCTCAACATCAAGATCAGAGAAACATGAAGAAGAAGTTTCAAAGATGGAGATGTAATTATTATGGAAGATTTGGACACAAAGCCTTTTTGCTTCAGAATGTATGGATATCCCAACCAGACCCCATATGTCCAGCCTAAGATCAACAAGGCACCATATGTTCAACAGTGGAAGAGAAAGACTGCAGCATTGATAGTTCACACCTCTCTTAGAGTCTCTGCCAAGGAGGACTGGTACTTTGACAGTGGATGTTCTAAACACATGTCTGGAATTAAGAATCTGCTGAATGATGTCAAACCTCATACTACTAGCTATGTCACTTTTGGAGATGGAGCTAGAGGAGAAATCAAAGGTGTTGGAAAGTTGGTGCATACAGGTTCCAAACCTAAATGAAGTGTTCTTTGGTAAATGGTTTGGCCAATCTCTAAGTATCGATCAAGCGTGTGATATGGGTTTGAGGTCAACTTCACCAAGTCGAATGTCTTGTAACCAATGAAAAACAAGTTGTAATGAGAGGTCGGATCAAAGACAACTATTACCTATGGGAGTATGAGAACTAACTACTCTTACGTGTGCTCTGACCAAAGAAAGAAAGGGCTGGCTGGCACCAAAAACTTGGTCATTTGCATCTTAGAGGATGAAAAAGATCATATCCATGGAGGCTGTCATAGGGTTCCAAGACTTCATATTGATGAAGGAGAGTTTATGGTGAATGTCGGTTGGAAAGCAAACCGAATGTCACATCAAAGTCAAGACATCGACCACCTCTAAGGTGCTAGAGCTTTTGCACATGGATCGATGGGTCGCTGAGGTTGAAATCCTTGGTGGAAAAGATATGCTTATGTTGTTGTGGATGATTTTTCAGTTTACTGGATAAACTTCATCGGGGAAAAATTTGATGTTTTGATGTCTTTAAAGAATTATGCAAGAGACTTCAAATAGAAAAGAAGAATGCATTGTTAGAATTAGAAGTGATCATGGAAAGGAATTTGAGAATAGCAAGTTTGATGAGTTACATTCCTCGGAAGGAATCAATCATGAGTTCTCCTCACCTATAACTCCTCAACAAAATGGAGTTGTGGAAAGGAAAAAGCGAACTATCAGGAATCTTAAGCAATGATACATGCCAAGAGTTGCCTATTCATTTTGGGTGAAGCTATGAATCTGATGTTATGTTCTAGGTCACCTTGAGAAGGGAACATCCTCCACCCTTTATGAAATATGGAAGGAAGAAAACCTATTATGAAGTATTTCCATGTATTTGGGAGAAAATGCTATATTCGACGGATCGTGAACAAAGGAGAAAGATGGACTCTAAAAGTGATGAAGGAATTTTTACGGGATACTCTAAAAGCAATGAGCATATAGGGTATTCAATTCCAGGACCAAAGTTATGATGGAGTCTATAAATGTCATAGTTGATGATCACCATGAGGAAATAAATGTCTCATATGATGTTGAGACATTGTTTGAGACATCACCACAAGTGTCTAATAAGGATGATGTGCTATCCTACTTCACCAAAGTGCGAATCGGTGGCCAACAAAGATCCTTCCATCGAATTTAGAAAGATCATCCAAAGGAACTCATCATAGGAGATCCTAACAGTGGAGTCATTACAAGATCTAGAGAAATCATCTCAAACTCTTGTTCTGTGTCTAAGATTGAACCAAATAATGTTAAAGAGGCTTTGACTGATGAATATTGGATTGGAGCAATGCAAGATGAATTGAACCAGTTCAAACAACATGAAGTGTGGGAGTAAGTTCCTAGACCAGAAGGAACAAAAATCATTGGCACAAAGTGGATCTACAAGAACAAGTTAGATGCTGAAGGAGTTGTCACCAGAAATAAGGCAAGGCTTGTTGCTCAGGGATACACTCAAGTTGAAGGGGTTGACTTTGATGAGACTTTTGCTCCTGTGGCCAGGCTGGAATCAATCAGATTACTACTAGGAGTTGCTTGCATTCTAAAATTTAAACTGTTTCAGATGGATGTGAAAAGTACCTTTCTAAATGGATACTTAAATGAGGAAGTGTATGTGGAACAGCCTAAAGTATTTGTGGATCCAAACTGTCCTGATCATGTTTACAAACTGAGGAAAGCTCTATATGGTATGAAACAAGCTCCTAGAGCTTGGTATGAAGGTTGACAAAATTCCTCACTGACAAAGGATACAGGAAAGGAGGTTTGGATAAAACTCTCTTTGTCAAGAATGAAGGAGGAAAGATAATGGTAGCTCAAATTTATGTTGATGACATAGTGTTTGGTGGAATGTCAGATAAAATGGTTAAACATTTTGCCAACCAAATGCAAGCTGAATTTGAAATGAGCCTCATGGGAGAATTGACCTACTTTCTTGGATTACAAGTCACACAAATGGAAGACTCAACTTTCCTTTCTCAAAGTAAGTATGCAAAGAATATTGTCAAGAAGTTTGGGATGGAGAATGCCAGTCATAAAAGGACTGCACCTACTCATCTAAAGTTGTCCAAAGACACAAGTGGGACAAATGTTGATCAAAGCTTATGGAAGCATGATAGGAAGTGCATTGTATATGACCAGCGAGACGACATTGCCTTTGCTATTGGTGTATGTGCAAGATACTAGGCTGAACCCAAAGTAAGTCACATCAATCAGGTGAAAAGAATTATGAAGTATGTGAGTGGAACTTACAATTATGGCATGCTATACTCTCATGGATGTAAACCAATTACATGCAGGTTATTGTGATCTTGATTGGTGGTAGTCTTGATGATAGAAAAATCACCTACGGAGGATGCTTCTTTTTGGGAAACAATCTTGTTTCTTGGTTCGAAAGCAAAGCGTGTGTCTTTATCTCTTTGAAGTGAATACATAACAGTAGCGATTGTTCTCAAATAATCTGGATGAAGCGGATCTTGTTGAGTACAATGTCACAGGATGTCATGACATTGTCTTGTGACAACTTAGTGCTATTAATATTTCCAAGAATCCTATCTGACCGGAAGGACTAAGCATATTGATATTAGACATCATTTCATCGGGGATCTTATGGAAGAGAAGGTGATTAAGTTGGAGCATGTAGCCGAACTACAACTAGTGACATTTTACCAAAGCTCTTGATGCTAGTTAGTTTGAGAATTTAAGAAGCGGATATTTGCCAATATGAAGAGTTGTAGCAATTAATATTGCTTACAACAAGGGATGGAAGAGACATTTTATTTCATTTAATTCTGAGTGGGCTAATTAATTGTTTCCCTCTCTCTTTTAAAAAGTTTAAGAAGAGGAATAGTCATATTCATATCTATTTTTTTCATTTGGCCACTCTCCATTCTCACAAAGAAAATCTCAAACTCCTTCACACCTCTCTCTCTCAAGATGTCTCAAAAAGTTTGTCCTCATCATCATCATCAAAGTCTTGTGTCTCTTCTTCCACTAACTTAGGACCTAGGGCAAGCGCAAACCCCATGGATGTTGATGTTCTGGAGGTCACACCTCTTCGTGCCATGGCTACTGATCCTACCAGGGTCAAGAAGCTTCGTACCAAACATGTAAGAAGGTCTCAAGCTTCTCCATCTGGTAAGACTACTGAACCATCTTCCTCTGTTCCTCCTGAGATAGCCAATAGGGAGGGCTCTGCATATGTTCATCAAGCCATAGCTAGATTAGTTACTAGGATTTTGAATGAGAATCACTATGTACCTGGGGTATCTGTTCCATTGAATCAAGAAACTGCTAGCCCTAATTTAACAACTGATCCAGATGTCACTTAGAATGTCAAGACATATGATGACAATGTTAGGAAATCTCCTGCGAAACCTGTTGATGACACCACTGAAAAATCTCTTGAGAAACCTGTTGATGAAAACATTGAGAACTCTCCAGAGAAACCTTCTGATGATAATCTTGAAGAATCTCCTGAGAAAACTGCTGATCACCAAACCCCCACTGATAATGTTGTTAAACCCCCTGTTATTGATCTTGATGAAGAATTTTTCGACAATGACCTAATTGCTAGTGTTAACCTAGCATAGCTAAAAGAATGATGAGTAGAAAAAGAAAAGCGAATCTTTAAAGCCCCTCAAGGAGAAGGCTCTGAAGTTGTTCATGAGACTCCTGGGAGACAAGGCTAGAGAAAATTTGGAAAGGATCGGAAGGCTAGAACTTCCAAAGGTGGGGTAAAATCTGCTGGGGTATCTCAACCAAAGAGAACTCCAATTTCCAAGAAGAAGGCTCTGAACCTTGATCGATGAGGAATCGATTTTGATTTTGATGTTGAAGGAATGTCTCGGACATTCCTCTCGGAAGAAACCTTCCTCCGACAAGCCCTAAGGTCCACGAGGTTGCAATTGATAACATCTCCTTTCACCATCGGAAAATGCAAGCGGTGGAAGTATGTCTTTCTAAAAGGATTGCCTTAGAGAGGAGTTGAGCAGTGCCCTTGAGTGCAAGAAGTCATGGATCTAATCAAATGAAAGCAGTGGTTAAGTTTTCCAAGCTATGATATTTTGGTCAAGGAATTTATTGTAAATCATGCGGTGGGTATCTTGATGGAAAGTCAATGACTTTAAAAGTGTGTATGTGAGAGGAAGGAAGGTGAAGTTCTCTCCAGCTGTGATCAACAAATTTACGGGAAGGTCGTGATGCTCAACTGAGCTTGAAGTAACAGATAACCAAGTGTTCCAAACCATCACTTGCCAAGTAAAACAATGGCCCTTGAAAGGAAGTTGTTTGCTAGCAAACTAAGTGTCAAGTTTTCCATTACGCACAAAATAGGTTCGACAACTCGGTTCCCACAAACCACAAGTCCACCATCTCCATTGGTCTAGGAAAATTTATCTATGTTGTTGGAACCAAGACAAAGTTTGATTATGGGACATATATTTTTGAGCAGACTTTGAAGCATGCAGACATCTATGCCATCAAAGGTCCCATAGCCTTTCCCTCCCTCCTATGTGGTATTATCACTGACCAATACCCTGACATCTTGGTAGATAAAGATTATGTTTGTAATAGAGCTCCTGCTCTTGGTTTCCACTACATGTTGTTTCAGGGGAAACATGTCCCTGACATTGTCATGACATCTGCTGAGACATCAAATGTCAAAGCTAACTCTCAGAAGGCTGATGTCATTGTTGTGCTGAAAGAGACTTGCAGCAAGGAAGCAAACTCTTGAGGCTGATCTACCTTGGAGCAGGAAAAGGACATTGAGGTGAAGGATGAGCTTGAGTTGTGGAATACATACGCTTGCCAAGATTTGACTTGATTATTACAGAGTATGCTTTGTTGCTTGTATTATTGCTACTTTTGTTGCTACTTCCTTGGCTTTGGCCCTTTGTGGAAAGGATGAAATATGGGAATCATGGGTTGAATTTATCTTTGTTTATTTAGCTTAGTTTAACTTAATTGGTTATTTTATTCTGCATTGGATCTCGATAGCTTAGTTTGTTTTGTAAAAATTTCCAAAGGGGTTTGTAAGTGTTTGTATGTTGGCTTTAATTTTGGTAAAACTAGTTTATGTCAATGTCTTGGTGATGTCATGACATTTACGATTAAAAGATAAATTCGAAGAAGAACTATGTTGGAAATGCAAGAAGAATGTGACCAATGTCATTGACAATGTTTCATTACATTTGATTTACTTTCACGAGACTTTTCGGGATTACTGTTTGTTTATGGATTATTATGTTGGATCACATGCTCCGTGGCTTGATGGTTAACCTTGTTTAAACCTAAATTGGTTTGTTAAAAGACCAAATCTTTAGGTTAAATTAAGTTAACCCTAGCTATAATTGGAAGCCCAAGTTGAAGACTTTTACTACTTCTATATTATTATTATTATAGCACCTTTTCTTGTGTACTGATTAATTTATGTATTCTAGTTATACACATGAGCCAAGCAATTATCATTTGATAAGTGCCTTGGACTAGGATTTCATTGTAAGGTTGTTTATCACTCAAAACTTTGAAGCACAGTGTTGTGTCTCTTGATTAAAGCTTTGAAGCAAAATCAAGTATGTTTATTGAAGAGTGTCTTCACAATTCAATTAATCAATAGGTTAATATCACTGCTATGATTGGGGGGGAGTGAGTAGTAACTCAGGTCTAAGTAGGACTTAGATTGAAGTTGCATTAGGTAGGTCTTAAGTGAAGGAGATAAGCGGTTGGTTTATTCACAATTAATATTACTTATAGTGAATTTCCTCCCTGGCTTGGTAGCCCCCAGATGTAGGTGTAGTTACACACTTAATTGGGTAAACAATTGATTGTGTTCTTTACTATTTTAAATTACTGTGCGAATTGTTAAACAGTTTGTCAGATACGATGTCATAACATTCTCTGTGACATCACGTATCTGCTGCCAGGAATTTCAGGGTTCTTTTACTAACTCCATCTATGTGACATATTCATCTATTACGTCCAAAAGATAACAGGTATCATCGATAGTTGAAGCTTGTAGGAATTGTGTCAAGATGAATTCGACCTTTTCTCCTCCAACTTCGAAAGTCATTTTTCCCTTCTTAACATCTATTATGGCACCGGAATTGGCTAAAAATGGCCTTCCCAAAATAATTGGGGTGACTTCTCTAATGTCCATAACGATGAAATCCATAGCAATGTAGAATTGACCTATTAAATCTTGGTTTGTTTTCAAGGATTCCTACGTGGTATTTGACCGAACGATCCGCGAGTTGTACTTACATCTTGGTCGATCTTAATTCTCCCATGTTGAGCTTCTTAGATATCGACAGGGGCATTACACTGATACTCGAGCCTAAGTCGCATTGAGCTTTGTCTATGACAAACTTGCCTATATTATAGGGAATAAAGAAGCTTCTAAGATCCTTCAGCTTCTGCGGCATTTTATTCTGAATAATGGCGCTACACTCGTGATGTGTGTCGTTATCCTCTATCTTTTTATTGTTAGATAAGATTTCCTTAAGGAATTTAGCATACGAAGGCATTTGAGTGATGGCTTCTATGAAAGGTATGGTGATATTTAATGGTTTCAGAAGTTCCCCAAATTTCTTAAATTGCCCCGCACTTTTAGATTGAGTAAGTCTTTGAGGATAAGGGATCGGGGGTTTGTAAGGTGGCGGAGGAACATAAGGTTTTTCCTTTTCCATTGGTTCTTCATCACATACTCTCTCTTTCTCTTTCGGCTCGCTTTCCTTCTCAGCTGCTTTCCCAGAGCTTTGGGACATGGCCAGATTCCTAGTTCTAGGATCTTCTGGTCCATCGTAATTAGAGTCGCTTCTCAATATAACAACATGGGCCTGTCCTTTCAGATTAGGTTGAGGTTGACCAGGAAATGAATCGGCGGGTGCAGCTGTGGGTGCTTGTTGTTGGGCCACGTGTGAAATCTGAGTTTCTATCATCTTGTTATGTGTGGCTAAAGCATCTGCCTTATTCACAAGCTATTTGATTTGCTTGTTGGTGTGAATATTTTTGTTTAGGAACTCCTTATTGGTTTGAGCTTGAGTAGTTATAAATTTTTCCATCATCAGCTCGAGATTGGACTTCCTAGGCACATTAGGTGTGGCTGCAGGTGCCTTTTGATATCTAGGTGGTACAGCTGGTGCTTGTTCAGGTGCATACAACGTATTGGGGTTCTTATACGAGAAATTCGGATGATTCTTCCATCCAGGGTTGTATGTGTTTGAGTTGGGATTTCCTTAAGCATAATGCACTTGGTCGGTGGGAGTTCCTACTAAGACCTGGCATTCAGCAGCAGCATGTCCAGGTACTCTGCATATCTCATAGTTGGGAGTTATGGCAGCCACAGTGGCTGGAGGTATTGCAGTTAAGCTATCTATTTTCTTGGCGAGGGCATCTACTTTAGCATGGACGCTATCGAGACTGCTAATCTCGTGCATCCCTCCGTTTGTTTGTGCCTTTTCTCCAGAAGCCTTCTCTATTTGACCTCTCTCACTTCCCCACTGGTAGTGGTTCTGAGCCATACTCTCTATGAGTGCATAAGCTACGGTATAGGATTTATCCATGAGGGCGTCACCCACTGCGGCGTCTATTGTCAATCTCGTGTTATACAGGAGACCATTATAGAAGGTATGGATTATTAACCATTCTTCTAACCCATGATGTGGGCAAAGCCTCAACATGTCTTTATATCTTTCCCAACCGTCGAAAAGAGACCCGTTGTCTTTTTGTCAAAAATCGCTTATTTGGGCTCTAAGCATAGCTGTCTTACTTGGCATGAAATATCGAGCAAGGAAGACCTTCTTCAACCCATCCCAAAAGGTAACTGAGTTAGCTGGTAGAAGTTGGAGCCAAGCTCGAGCTTTGTCTCTTAAAGAAAAAGGGAAAAGACGAAGTCTTATCGCCTCTTGACTGACTCCATTAGCCTTAATTGTATCTGCATATTGCAGAAACCTGGATAGATGTAAATTAGGGTCGTCCATTGATCCACGAAAGCGGTTCTTTTATGCAGTGGACAGGGGAAGGTTTGAGTTTGAAATTATTAGCCTATATGGCTGGAGCAACGATGATGTTGTGTGGTTCTTCCTGTGAAGGAATAACATATGATTTGAGAGGACGTGGTTGATCACCCATGTCTGGTTCTTCAACTGGTTTGGCAAAAATTGTAGATTGAGAAGACAGTTGATTAGTACGAGTTACTCGTACGTGGAGTCTTCTAATGATAGAACGCTCGGGTTCAGGAATTGGTAGCACTAAGTCTTCACTTCTAGAGTGAGTACTTAGCATACAATCTGGAATGGTGCCTTAGTCTCTACATTATAACTTTAAGAGTTACGATATCAACTTGTTAGTCCCCGACAACGGCGCCAAAAACTTTATCGCGACTTTATCGTCTTATAGAATCTAGACTGCAAGTATACATCCCTATCGCTTGTAGTTTTAAAGATTATCGAATCCATAGGGACTAAATGTTGACCTACCGTTATCTTAGGCTACTACGTAAATCTAAGGCTAGTAATATAAATGATGTCTAGTTTAGGGAACCTAACTGATTGAGATCTAGTTTAGATTCAAAATAGGAGTATCGGTATGTAATGGTCGAGCTCAGGGATTTAGCGACTTATCGACTTAAATTGCATTAGCTAAATGTAATTCAGTAGGAAGTACTTGTTTAAAAATCCTCTTCTCACACTCTCATGTTTATTGATTCAGACCCTATAATCAAACCTAAGTGAGTGCTCTCGATGTTTCAATTAGAGTTTAAAAATAGTTTTTGGAAATAAATAAAACCTAATCAACTTAAAAGCACTCTCGCTGTATTTTAAGTTGATGCTCAATTATTAATGTCCAGTTAAAATCTCAAACTCTCGCTTTATTGATCCTAACTTCTAATCCGTGTTTTACTCTCGTAACAAAACAGTTGCATTAATTACTAATAATTGAAACCGGAAAATCGATCTTTTAAAAATAGAATAAGTCGAGTGAAGTTGCTAAACCCCATTGGCTATGTGACCCTACATACCGATAACTAAATTTAGCTTAGCATGTTTAATGATTCAAATATAGTGCAACAGTAATAAGCATACAATTCAGATAAAATATGCATTTCAAATAAATCGGGCATAAATAAATAAATAATTAAATAAATTGAATAAAGCTAAAAATAATATTAATTAAATAAACCTGAAAATAAAAGGCTGAATATTTGGCAGGTTCCAGGTGTCTCCCACAGGTCGGTGAGATCGCCTTTAGTTGCTCAATAATCCAAATGCGATGAAAAAAGGTAAAAAGGCACAATCCTAACATAAGGTTAGAATTGAAAAAAGTTCACAGTGTCATACCCCAAAATTTGTCCTCCTACTTCTCAAGACATTTCATACATCCATGCTCAAGGATTCCTCAAGGGTTTATCAGACAAACCCTCTCCTAGACAATCAACCCAAACTAGGGTTTGGAAATTCTCAGGTCCAGATGGACTTCCAACATCTCCAATGGTCATCATGCCTCCTCATATGCTTCAAAGATTCTCCATGTCAAGTTTCAAGCCCCACAGGTCAAAATTCCTCAAACAATTGCTCAGATGGTTGAAAATCAGTTGTATTGGACAAAAAGTCAACTGTGGTCAACATACAGTCAAACTTCATGATTTTGGTCAACATCCTCATTTTGAAGTTACATTCATCATTTGATCAAGGGTTGATCATGATTCATCAAGAAAACTCAAGATTTGCTCAAAAGTCAAACTTTCCAAATTAGGGTTTCTTGGGGAAAAGTCAACTGAACTTTGACTGAGCATAACTTCTTCATACTTTCTCAGAAATTTTTCCACCACCTTGAATTTTGAAGGAAATTCAATTCTCTACAACTTCATGTCTCACAAGAATGTTCAAAAAATGCTTCATTTGGAAGGTATGGATCAAAACATTACAGGTCCTTTTCAAAGTCAACAAAATGTCAAATTTTTGTTTTGAAGATGTATTGAGCATGGAAACTCCAATTGAGATGAAACCAAAGATGTTAGTTAGAGGACACTTTTAGCTTTCTAAAAAGTCCAAGAACATTCAAAAATGTGGAAAATTGAGCAAGATACACCATTCAGAAGTTGGGCATTTTTGGACAATTGCACAAAAGGAGATATTTGTCAAAATCCAATTTTTTCCAAATGGGCCTATAATTTTTTGATCCAAACTTGATCATGATATTATTTGTGACCTATTGATGCCTTGCCATGACCACATTCTATTTTATTGATTTATTTTTGAATTTAAAACCATTTAATTCAAATTTAAATTATATAAAATATGAAAATAAGATATATTTTCAAGAGGATTGGATTTTTATCAAACTTGAGGTCCAAGATAGCCCACAATACTTGCCAATTTCGTGCTAGCTTGCATATGGAAGAGAAAATCAAATTTTCTCCAAAATTTGATTTTATTTGAAAAAAAATTAATATCACATTGAATACCATATCTTTTTTCACTCTCTTTGCACTCATTCCTCACTCTATAAATACCAAGCATGCTACACAAAGCCAGGGACGAAACCCTATCCCTACAACAACCCTTAATTTGCTCAAATTTTCTCAAAATTTTCAAAATCGTGTTCCATTCTCGAGCCACTTTCAGCCAACCAAAACCTTTCCATTGTGTTCCTGAGGTAATTTGGAGTAAGTATACATCATTGCCCATGGTTGAAACAGCCTGAATCATGCCCTACATGTTCATACATATTCAAAATTTTCTTGATTTTGCATTTTTATTATCTGTGTGTTTTAATCGAAACTAACCACTCTAATGTGTTCATGAGGTTCCATGGATGAGATCTGGGCCATCGTTGCATAGCTTGAACGTCAGAAAATCGATTTGCCATGTTTAGGGTTTGAAAACTGTTGAGCTTCAAACTGGTAGTTAGAGGCATTTTCAATCGAAACTAATGCCACCATTGGATTCGCAAGGGTCGATTTAGGGGGGTAGGGTATCCCTTTGCCTTTTAATCTTCGTATTTTGCAGGTTTTGATTTCAGGTTGGCGGAGAAGGCAAGAGCTAGGGCTCGGCGTCGTTGGCGTGGTTTGACCGATGAAGGTGGCGTGGCGCGAGGAGATCTCGATTAGTCCATTCGTTATGTTGGTCCACGGTGACTGTGTTTTGAATTCAAACTCATGACACGTAAACCCTTAAAAACAATTCTTTGTATTTTCATGACACGAAAGACACGTTGGCTCAGTGGTTAAGGCGTTGGGAAGTGAAGATGCTCTCAATGGTCACAGGTTCGAACACAGTCAGGGACCATGTTTTTTTCTTTTTGCAAAACTAACATATTTTTCATATTTTCTATTTTTCTTTAATATTTTCCATCAATTTATTGTATCTTTAATATTTTTATCATGCATCTAAAAACTCCAAAAATATTTATTTTTGCATAATCATCAGAAAAATACTTATTTAATTTTTAAAATTATTATTTTTTGCATGCATATTTAATTTAATTACTAATTAATTATTTAAATGGCTTTTAATTGTTTTTAAATTATCAAATCAACTCCAAAAATTACCAAAAATTTATTTTATCATATTTATGTCATTACTAACATAAAAAACATTTTCTTATTCAAAAATAATTATTTTTACTAACATTTTCCTCTTATGCAATTTTCTCGAATTTCCCGATTTTGTATCTGTTCACAGGTTGTACCACTTCGGACGATTTTTATTGCTTTTCTTTTTCAATTATGTAATTGCCTATGGGATGTAATAGTTTAATTAGGACTTTTATTTTCCGCATTTTCAATTATGTATCTGCCCCAAAGCCATGTAATAGCGTAGGACATTTACTTTCCGCACTTTACGTTTCCGCAATTTAATTTCCGCACCCTATAAACTGCTAATAATTAGGCGTGTATGGCAAGATAAAATTGGACATAGATCACTCATAACTCCAAGATAAAAGTATACGAATTGACACACTCTTTTCACATGCACCCTTAGGGTAATTCTCTCGTTGCCTTCAAATTCTAATGGTCAAGTCTCTCGAGCGTAGAGGTATTCTAGCACGTTGCCTTCAAAACAAATCATCATAGTCCCTTGATACAAGATCATAGACCCACGATGTCGCCTACGAATACATGATCTTGACCCTCGATTGTCGCCTCGAAAATGATGATAGTCCTTGAATGTGCTAGGATACTTCAAGTTGCTTTCTATGACCATCCGATGTCCCTTGAATGTCCGCTTACATCGAGCGAATAAGGTTACCTACCAACTAATGGTATGGATAGCATTATTCTAAAGGAGCGTAAAATAACAAGCGACCATTACGAGTAGGTAATAAGACTTTTAGTTGCTTGCTCTATCAAATCAAAACACTTTTCACACCACACACTTTTGATAAAGTTCAAACTCTTTTCAAAACAAAACATTTCGAACACTTTGTATACATTCCTACATGAATCATTACAAAGTCAAAGCGAAATACCTTTTCAAAACATTTTGTCAAACACATAGAAAGCATAATTTTAAAGTGATCTAAGAGCAACTAAGAGCCGTAGATAACTACGGATGGAAAGGGTGCTAATACCTTCCTTTTAATAACCTTCTCCCTTACTCGAGAATCTAACGAAGGTCTTTTACGTACTTTTACCTTCCTTAATTGGATAAAAGAAAAGTCGATGGCGACTCTTGCTATCCGCACATTCGATACAAAAATCTCAAAGTCGAGTTCAAGTATTACACGACAATCTCCAATGTGAAGATTACTACGAGAAAAAGAAATCGAATAAAATGGCGAAATTAAATCACGAAGTGGAATTAAAATTGGCAGAGTAACGATACTGGAATGAGGGAAAAAACGTGTCTTATGAGAGAACTGCAGCAACTTATATATAGGCGTGTGAGAGCTAGGGTTACGAAGAGGTTAAGAAAATCTCGCCTCCTAAGTCTCCTCCGTAGCAATTGCTATGCAACCAGCTTGGCCTTGCAACAACCATTATGCATGCTTACTGAGGAAGCGTCCTCAAACCCTAGCCGTAACGATTGCCACAGCCTCTAGGGCTTGCGTGTAACGACCGTTACACCTTGTAATGCGTTGGGCTCAACTGCTTGCTTCAAGTGGGTTGGGCCTTGCCTCTTGGAGTCTAAAACTTTCGTGTTTGATTATTCACACCCCCATTTCATGCTATGCGTACACACTTCAATAAATATTCTCTTTTTGTGGTTTTTTAGTGTGATTTATCCGTCTTTCCTCGACTTTCCTCACATACGCCTTATAATTGGTAAAAACCTGAAAACATAAGAAATACCGACATAATACGAATAAAGAATAATTTATTTGGATAAAAAGCATATAAATTGGCTTAAATAATCGATACATTTTCGTGTTATCATGTGTCTCTGTGCTAGATTCCAATAAGACCCTAGAGAAACTCACTTAACAACTGTTAAGCGAATTCTCAAGTATCTGAAAGGTATTACTAGTCGTGGCTTGTGTTACAGAATCTCCAGAGGATACAAACTTGTAGGATATTGTGATCCTGACTTCGCTGGAGATAGAATAGAAAGAAAAAGCACTTCTGGAAGTTGTCAGTTTCTAGGAGAAAATCTGATATCTTGGCCCAACAAAAGACAATCCACCATTCCTATGTCTACTATAGAAGAAGAATATATATCTGCAGTTGGATGCAGTACTCAGATGCTCTAGATGAAAAGTCAGCTTGAGGACTTTCAGATAATCGAGAGTAATATTCCTATCCTGTATGATAACACTTCCGCTATTTGCTTATCTAAAAATCCTATTTTACATTCTAGAGCTAAACACATAGAAATTAAATATCATTTCACTAGGGACTATGTTCATAAGGGAATTCTTTAAAATTTGTTGACACAGACCATCAATGGGTTGATAGATTTACAAAACCCCTTGCTGAAGATAGGTTCAATTTCATTCTGAAGCATCTTAGTATGGAATTATGTCTAGAATGAAAAGTTTAATTCTATATGTTTAACTGTTAGAATATTATTTATTTTTTGTGAACTTCTGATCAATTGTCCTTTAGAATGTGAGAAGGGTAATTGAATCAGAATCTATCAAGAAGATCTAAATGATGACTCATCTCAAGATAGAAGCATGCAGTTCACAAGAACAACACCTGTCAATCTTAATCGCTAAGTCATTCTCAGAAAATGGAAACGTGTTCAAATTCTGATAGAGTGAAACGCTTGAGTTGATTCATTGAGGCGCTGGTCACATCGGTAACTATTTACCATATCTTCACGCTATCTCCCGTGTCAACAATCATTATGGTTAATAATCATTTTTTTGTGCTTTAATTAATCTTAATTGCATGGTTTCAAGAAAGCATTTTCTCTATATATACTTTTACTTTACCTTTTTCAAAATTCATCATTTTCAAATCATTTGCTCACTTCTTCCTCTTTTGAAAAACCCTTATTTTTAAGTCTTCACATTTTCTCTCAAAACCCTAGTCTGAGAATCTAACACGGTGGGAGAACTGACTTCTTTGTTTTGCGTTTGATCGCAAATGTTGCGGGTAGCAAGAGTCGCCACCGACTTTTCTTTTATCCAATTAAGGGAAGGCGAAAAGAACAGGAAAAGACCTTTGTTAGATTTTGAGTAAGGGAGGTGGTTATAAAAAGGGAAGGTGTTAGCACCCTTTCCATCAGTAGTTATATATGGGCTCTTAATTGCTTTAGCTCACTTTAATTGTTTTTTGCATGTGTTTGAAAAGATTTTTGAAAAGGCATTTCGCTTTGACTTCGTAATGATTCACACTAGAATGTATACGAAGTGTTTGGAAATGTATTGTTTTGGAAAAGGACTTTGCAATGATTCACGTTGGAATGTATACAGAGCGTTTTGAAGAGGATTCGAAGAAAAGTGTGAGGTGTAAAAAGATGTTTTAATTTGAGCAAGCAAAGAGACTTATTACCTACTCAGAACAGTCGTTTCCGTGTTATTTTGTTTTCCTTTAGAATAAATCTATCCATACCATTAGTTGGTAGGTAACTTTATTCGTTGGATGTAAAGGGACATTCGTAGGGACATCGGATGGTCATAGAAAGCAACTTGTAGGGATATCCTAGCATATTCGTAGGGACGATCATCACTTTTCGTAGGCAACAATTGGGGGACTAGATCATGTATTCGTAGGTAACATCGAGGGACTATGATCTTTTAAGTCGAAGAGACTGTGATGATATTTCGTAGGCAATCGTGCTAAGATACCCCTACGTTCGAGGGACCTGACCATTTATAAGGCAACGCAAGAGAATACCCTAGGGGTGCATGTGTGAGAAGAGTGTATTATTTTCAGATATTTATCTTGTGATTAGTGATCTATGTTGATTTCTTTATCTTGCCATACACACTTAGTTACTAGCAGTTTAATAGGTGTAGAAAGTAAATTGCGGAAATGTAAAGGGTTCTACGCAATTACATGGCTTTGGGGCAGATACATAATAGGAGGTACAAAAAGTAAATGCGGAAAATAAAATCCTACGCTATTACATGAAAATAAACTTGCAACCTATACATCCTTTCTAGAATTTAAAATGCAAGAAAATAAATAGCGGGGAAAATGATCTAAGTGACAAAAACTAAGTCCTAGTATTTTTGGTATTTTGAAATTTTGAGTTTATGTTAAAACAACCTAATTCTAATTGATTTTAATTAATTAGGAAAAATTAGTGAATACTAACCTAAATTAAATTAATTAAATTAGTTAAGAGAAAGGCATTTGTGAAATTAGATAATTAACCTAATTACTAATTAATTAATTAATTATTTAAATAGAAAAGCAGAAAATAAATAAAAATATGAAGAAAAAAACCAAAAAACGAGCTTCTGGCAGAAGCTGGGGCTTCTAAGAGTGGAAGCGCTATGGGCATCCAGAAACTGGAGTTTCTGGTGAGTATCCTGCTGAGCGTGTCCAGAAGTTGTGGTTTCTGCATTTGAAGGGTCTAGAAGCTGGAGTTTTTGGGGGTTCTGCTACTAGAGGCGCCCAGAAGCTGGAACTTCTAGGGGTTCTGCTGCTAGAAAGATCCAGAATATGGAGCTTCTGGGATGTCTGGCATTGGAAAGGGTCCAGAAGCTGGAGCTTCTGGAGACTCTAGATATGGGACGTCCAGAAGCTGGACCTTCTAGGGACTTCTCATCTGGGGCCATCCAGAAGTTGGAGCTTCTGGAGGACTCTGGCGTTGGGGGGACCTAGAAGTTAGAGCTTCTAGTGCTGGAGAGGCCCAGAAGCTGGAGCTTCTGGAGGCGTTCCTTTTAGAGATCTGGAAACCTACAAAGCAAATAGTGAAAATAAAAAGAAAAAGGTGGGGTTTGAACCCACGACCTGAGAGATAGAGAGTGACATAGTGCGCGCAAGGTGAACCACTGGGGCGATGATACATCCATTCATACTGCTGGACTTATGAATATGTATGTGTTATTGGTCCCTAAGTCAGAAGCGCCGGAGCAAAGCTCGGGCCGTCTTCTCCGGTTTGCATCAATCCTAAAAACCTGTAAAATGCATCAATTAATGAAAAGCAAAAGCCCATATTGACTGTATTGGACCCTACAATCATGATGGTAAGGTTTGTTTGTCCTTGAACTTCCTGTATCGTGGAATCCGAAAATTCACGAAGCTCGTGCCCTAACAATGGTATTTTGTGATTTAAGCCCTAAAGCTCACATGCAACCGTTGTACTGTTCTAAACAATATCACGAGATCATACAAACACGAAAGGTTAGTAATGCAAGGATTAAGAAAGCGATTTTGAGACATTTACAAAGCTGGGCATTATGCGATGCTTGATAGGCGTTAGGATCACAGTGATGTGGGATGCTTGAAAGGGTCGGAAGTGAAGAGACTCTAGATATGGGGCGTCCGGCTGGAGCTTCTAGGGACTTCTCATCTAGGGCCATCAAGAAGTTGGAGCTTCTGGAGGACTCTGGCGTTGGGGAGACCTAGAAGTTGGAGCTTCTAGTCTTTGGAGGCCAAGTGGAGCTTGGAGCGTTCCTACGGAGATCGGAAAGCGCAAAGCAAATAGTGAAAATAAAAAGCAAAAGGTGGAGTTTGAACCCACGACCTGAGAGATAGAGAGTGACATAGTGCGCGCAAGGTGAACCGCTGGGGCAATGATACATCCATTCATACTGCTGGACTTATGAATATGTATGTGTTGTTGGTCCCTGAGTCTGAAGCGCTGGAGCAAAGCTCTGGTCGTCTTCTCCGGTTTGCATCAATCCTAAAAACCTGTAAAATGCATCAATTAATGAAAAGCAAAAGCCCATATTGACTGTATTGGACCCTACGATCATGATGGTAAGGTTTGTTTGTCCTTGAACTTCCTGTATCGTGGAATCCGAAAATTCACTAAGCTCGTGCCCTAACAATGGTATTTTGTGATTTAAGCCCTAAAACTCACATGTAACACCTTGTACCTGTTCTAAACAATATCCTGAGATTATACAAACACATAAAAACAGTTAGTAATGCAAGGATTAAGAGAAACGATTTTGAGACATTTACCAAACCGGAGCATTGTGGGATGCTTGATCTGGAGCGTTCTAGGATCGTGTAATAATGTGAATCAACCCCTGGGAACTTCAGGAACACGAATGAGTGGCTGGAATGGCTTGAATCTTCCTGTAAATCAAAACATAATTTTGCCAACTTTGAGAAAAATTTGAGATATTTCTAGGGTTTGTAAGAGGCTAGAAATATGTGTAAGAGGTTGTAAAAATTCGTCCTTGTCTTGTAACAATGCTAGGTATATATATGAGAGTGTATTCGGTCAAGCATTGAGTGGAAAAAATATTGTCTTGAATGCAAAAATATTTGATTGAAAATTTTATCAAATCTTTCCAAAAATGGCTCAATCTTGCCTTGATTCTCCTTTGCACGAAATTGACAGCTTGTAATGAGCTATTTTCAATCCAAAGCCATGCAAATATCAAGCCCAACTTGCCTTATCTTTTATTATTGTATTTTATTTAATTAAATTTGAATTTTGGATATTTAATTCAAAAATAAATTAAATAAATAAGGAAGAGGCGTGGCAAGGAGTGTATAGGTCATGGATAATCTCAAGAATAAGTTTTGATCATGAAAAGTTAGGCCCATTTAGAAAAAACTCAAATTTGCCAAGTATTTTTCTTCATGTACCTCCTCAAAAATGCTGACTTGCACAATTTATATCTTGCTCAATTTTCCATATTTTGGGTGTTCTTCTAAACAGCCCATTTGATTTCATCTTCATTGAAGTTTCCATGCTCATGAACACTTCTTTGCAAAAAGATGACTTTTGTTGACTTTTCTAGAAGGACCTGTAATGTTTTGATCCATAACTTCCAAATGAAGCATTTCCTGCCCAAGCTTGTGAGACATGAAGTTGTAGAGAATTGAATTCTATTCAAAATGAGCTTTGGTGGAGAAATTTCTGATGAAGTATGTGAAGGTTATGCTTGGTCAAAGTTCTGTTGACTTTTGTCCAAAGAAGCCCTAATTTGGAAACTTTGACTTTTGATCAGATCTTGACTTTTCTTGATGAATCATGATCAACTCTTGATCAAATGATGAAAATGACTTCAAAATATTGATGTTGACAAAAAATTATGAAGTTGGACTGTATGTTGACCACAGTTGACT
This sequence comes from Vicia sativa, assembly GCA_021764765.1. NCBI lineage: Eukaryota > Viridiplantae > Streptophyta > Magnoliopsida > Fabales > Fabaceae > Vicia > Vicia sativa. Next base: position 41,727,999 of record CM038797.1, read on the forward strand.
TTTTGTCCAATACAGCTAATTTTCAACCATCTGAGCAATTGGATGAGCAATTTGGACTTGTAAGGCTTGGAACTTGATATGAGGATTCTCTGAGGTATATGATGAGATATGATGACCACTTGAAGTATTAGAAATCCATCTTGACTTGATAATAGCAAAACCCTAGTTTGGATTGATTGCTTAGGATAGGATTTGTCTGGTCAACCCTTATGAAATCCTTGAGAATTGAGATGTGAATTGTCTTGAGAAGTAGGAGGGAAAATTTTGGGGTATAACAGTTGCCCCTGTTCAATCTTCTTGTACTGAAAGGGTTAGATTGGTATGCTTGCCTTTCGTGACCTGAAGGTAGAAGATGATTGAACACTCAATACACGAAAATTTGCACTCGTTGTTGTATGGAATGGGATTATCGATTGACAATCTTATGGAATGGGATTATAGATGCCATTTGGAGAAGTTGATGCTGGAGAGTGAGTCGTACGCCAAACTCTATGTTTGTCTTTTGGATGAGAGAAATATCGGAGATGGGCTTAAATATGCCATCCAGGGTAATGAAGATGCGTAGTCGGAGATGGGCTTAAAGATGCCATCCGGGGCGGTTGATAATAAGAGAGATTCAGAATAAACCTTCGTCTTGGCTACTTCTGAGATGAATACTTGGCAGGATGCGGATAGTTTTACCGTCTAGTTTCGGGTGTTGATCCATAATCCGTTGTCTGGAAATAATTTGTGTGGTTGTTCAGATAGTTCTCCCGTCTTGTTTCGAGTATTAATCTTTGACCTTCTGTTTGGAAAATAACTTTTACCTACTAGGGAGATAAAACCTTGACAGGATATGGTTAGTCCTATGCAGATTATGATGCATGCGATTATATGACAATGTTATGAATAATGTATGAATATAGATGTTGTGGTATTTCAAAACATATCCATCTTGAAGAAGATAGGAATGTTTTGTTGGAGATTTCTGATGTTCGCATGGAGATAGGGTTGTTGGAAACCCTGACTGGGGAGAAAAAGAGATGCTTCAGATTCCTCCGATGCACTATCTGACCAAATCTCGAGTCTGGATATAATGTTATTGGAAGAATATCAATGATTGAGAGATACTCGGTTGGGGATATTGTGCATAGACCTTGCTGGGGATGATATGAAATAACTCGTTACTGCTTGGAGACTGATGTAATTGGTTGTTGTATTACTGCTCGGGGACCAATGTAATGTGATGACTTGAGGATGTAGGTAAGCTGACAGGATCACTGCTCGGGGACTAACATGATGACGTTGGTAGGATCACTGCTCAGGGACTAACGTGATGAAGTTGATATGATCACTTCTCGGGGACTAATGTGACGAAGTTGATAGGATCACTGCTCGGGGACTAACGTGATGATGTTGGTATGATCACTGCTCGGGGAGTAACGTGATGATGTTGATAGGATCACTGCTCGGGGACTAACATGATGAAGTTGACAGGATCACTGCTCGGGGACTAACGTGATGAAGTTGAAGGATCACTGCTCGGGGACTAACGTGATGAAGTTGAAGGATCACTGCTCAGGGACTAACGTGATGAAGTTGATATGATCACTACTTGGGGCTAACGTGTTGAAGTTGATATGATCACTGCTCGGAGACTAACATGATAAAGTTGATAGGATCATTGCTCGGGGACTAACGTGATGAAGTTTGAAGTATTGGAATACTGTTGAGGAGAAGATTGTAATTCTTCGTTTGAGAGGATTTGTCTTTGTAGGGAAAGCAATGTTTCTGTGGGGATGTATGGGTGACTTTGGTCATCATCTCAATTCCTAGAGCTTGTAGTAATTATTTTTTCTATTCACTTTCGTATGTTTGTGAGCAGATGTTTATTGTCAGATGCGTATAATCATTCAAAGCAAACATTGGACTTTATGTAAACAACAATAAAATTAGCACTATAAAAGAGGAATTTGCATTAATTTTGAAAAGTGGCCTATATTCAGGCAGTTTGTATACAAGAGACAAACATCCTAGTAAGAGGAAATTGTCATAATAGTAAAAAGCTATGTGGAAACAATCTTGTCGAGTTTCAACTATGTTATTGCTCATATATTTTCGACTATCTCATCTCCTTGCTGTCAAAAGAAAGTGATTGAATTGATTTGTGCCGTTTGAATCTTGAAGCTGATAGTGTCGTAGTCTGTAAGCAGGTGATCTGGATGAGACATAGTTGTACGCTTAAATCCCTAATTTTTGCCTAGACCTCCCTTTCGGGTATTCATTCTACCGGGATACCCTTTTTTGCCCAAGCCGCCTTTGCAGGTTTTCGACTTGCCGGGTGTACATTTTTGTATATATATCCTTAAATTTTTCCCAAACCTTTTTAGTTCACCAGGATGCCCTTATTTTTTCCTAGGTCGGTCGAACTAGCGGGTCTCGTTCATGCGTAGTATTTTTTGACTATGTCGCGTTCACAGGGTGTGGAAAATCTTCTTCATCCATGGTGCTAAGTATCATAGCTCCGCCAGAAAATACTGTTTTGACTACAAATGGTCCCTCATAGGTGGGAGTCCACTTTCCCCTGGGATCACCTTGTGGAAGGATGATGCGCTTGACTACTAGATCACTGACTTGGTAGACTCGGTGTTTGACTTTCCTGTCGAATGCTCTGATCATTTACTTATGGTATATCTGTCCATAGTAGATGGCTACGAGCCGTTTTTCGTCGATCAAGTTGATCTGGTCAAGGCGAGTATGGACCCATTCGTCTTCGCCTAACTCTTCATCCTGGAGGACTCTGGTTGAGGGTATCTGAGCCTCGATTGGTAGGACCGCTTCTATGCCATATACGAGAGAGAAGGGGGTTGCCCCTATAGATGTTCGCACTGTAGTGCGGTAACCGTGGAGAGAAAATGGCAACATCTCATGCCAATATTTATAGGTCACTGTCATCTTTTGTATGATCTTCTTGAGATTCTTGTTGGCGGCTTCCAATGCGCCGTTCATTTTTGGCCGATATGGAGAAGAGTTGTGATGTTTAATCTTGAACTACGTGCAGAGTTCGATGATCATTTTGTTGTTGAGGTTGGTACCATTGTCTATGATGATCCTTTCGGGGACGTCTGTCATACCCCAAAATTTGCCCTCCATCTATTCAAGAGATTTCATGCCTCCTCATATGCTTCAAAGATTCTCCATGTCAAGTTTCAAGCTTCATAAGTCAAGTTTCCTCGACAATTGCTCGGATGGTTGAAAATCGGTTGTATTGGACAAAAGTCAATTGTGGTCAACATACTGTCAAAACTTGATTTTGGTCAACATCCTCATTTTGAAGTTACATTCATCATTTGATCAAGGGTTGATCATGATTCACAAGAAAACTCAAGATTTGCTCAAAAGTCAAACTTTCTAAATTAGGGTTTCTAGGTGAAAAGTCAAGCGAACTTTGGTGATCATAACTTTCTCATACTTTCTCAGAAATTTCCCCACCAAAGCTCATTTTGAAGGAAATTCAATTCTCTACAACTTCATGTCTCACAAGAATGTCCAAAAAATGCTTCATTTGAGAGGTATGGCTCAAAACATTACAGGTCATTTTCAAAGTCAACAAAAAGTCAACTTTTTGTTTTGAAGATATTTTGAGCATGGTAACTCCAATTGAGATGAGACCAAAGACATTGGTTAAAGGACTCTTATAGCTTTCCAAAAAGTCCAAGAACACTCAAAAATGTGGAAAATTGAGCAAGATACACCATTCAGAAGTTGGGCAATTTTGAATGATTGCACAAAGGACATTTTGGTCAAAATGCAAAATTTTCCAAATGGGCTTATAATCTTTTGATCCAAACTTGTTCATGACAATATTCTTGACCCATAAATGCTTGGCCATGGCAATTTTCTATTTTATTGATTTTATTTTGAATTTTAGAACATTTAATTCAAAATTAAATTATATAAAATATGAAAATCATATTTTTTCCAAAAAGGGCTGATTTTATATGTTCCTTGAAGTCCAAGAAAGCCCAATATACTTGCCAAATTCGTGCTTGATCTTGCATTGAAGAAGAAATCAAATTTTTTCAAGAAAATTGATTTTATTTGAAAAAATATTGAATGCTCCAAATCAAATCTTTTCCATTCCTTTTTCCTTCGATCCTCTCTATAAATATCAAGCATCATAGCTTGAAAAGACACGAAACCTAGCTCAAGCATAACCTAACTCTTGCAAATTTTCTCAAGAAACTTGAAAATTGATTTTATTCTCGACCTTTCTCAACCTCTTCCGACCATCCAAAGCGTGCTCGGGGTAAGTATGAGTAAGAATACATCATTGGTATTGATTAAAACAAGCTAAATCGTGTTACATACATGCATACATAGCGATTTCTCTTGAATTCGTATTTTATTACCGACTGTTTTAATTGATTCTAATGCTTGCAATGTGTTCATGAGGTTCCCTTGGTTTGATCGGGCAATCGTCCTTGGTTTTGAACGTTAGAATAGTGTAATACCATTGCTAGGGCTTTTCGGATTGTGAGTTTCGAACCGGCTGTGATTCGATCAAAACTAACACCACCATTGGATTCGGGAGGTCGATTTAGGTGGACAAGGTCTTCTTTTCTTTGTTTTCGCGTTATTTTGCGGGTTCAATCTCCTCACGGAGAAGGCGGCCAGGAGCTAGGGCTCGTCGTGACTCTCTCGGCCGTGAGCATGGCGTGGCACAATGGGCGTTCGATTCGTCCATTCAAAGTCAGCTGGGGCCCTTGTGTTGTGTTTGATTTTTCAAAATATCACGGCGTGTACATTCATATTGATTTGATTTGGTTTACCAAACACCAAGTGCATCATGGCGTGTGGTCGGTGTTGGTTTTAAGGTTTGAAGGGATGTCTCGATTCGATTCTGGTTGGACAATCCCTTTTCTTTTCAAAACTTGCATATTTTCAACTATTTTCATATTTTCCAATTATTTTAATATTTTCATGCTATTTTAATTGTTTTCATGATTTTTATTACGCATTTAAAATTACCAAAAACATTTTTCTTTTGCATTATTTTCATAAAACCTTTATTTAATTTAATAAATTAAAAATATAATTTTGCATGCATATTTATTTTATTCTTATTTTGCATTTAAATCATTATAAATTGCATTTTAATTATTAAATCTTTTCCAAAAATCCCAAAAATTATTTTAGTATATTTATCTTATTTCCAGCATATATTAATTTTCTCATATTAAAATTTGCATTTTCTAACATTTTCCTCTTATTCAATTCATCTCGTATTTTCAGATTTCCCATTCTTTCACAGGTTGCTCCGATTCGGACGTTTTTCTTTTATCATTTGCTTTTTCCAATTATGTAATTTCTCATGGGATGTAATAGTTTAAATTAGGCTTTTATTTTTCCATAAGTTTAAATTATGTATCGCCCCAAAGCCATGTAATAAGCGTAGGTTTATCTTTCACTTCCGCACTTTTATGTCCTTATCAATTGCTAGTAATTAGGCGTGTATGGCAAAATAATTGGACATAGCTCACACTAACTTCAAGATAAAATATCTGAATTTGACACACTTCTTTCACACACGCACCCTTAGGGTAATTCTCTCGATGCCTTCGATTTCAAATGGTCATGTCCCTCGAGCGTAGAGTATCCTACCGTTGCCTTCCAAACAAATCATCATAGTCCCCCGATACAAAGATCATAGACCCACGATGTCGCCTCCGATACATGATCTTGACCCTCGATTGTCGCCTCGAAAATGATGATAGTCCTTGAATGTGCTAGGATACTTCCTACAAGTTGCCTTCATGACCATCCGATGTCCCTTCGAATGTCCGTTTACATCCAGCGAATGGAGCTACCTACTAACTAATGGTATGGCTAGCGCTATTCTAAAGGAATGTAAGTACAACAAAGCGACCAATTACGGTGGGTAAATAAGTCTCTTAGTTGCTTGCTCTATCAAATGCTTTTCACACCACACTTTTTCAAAGTTCAAATTCTTTTCAAAACGAAACATTTCCGAACACTTTGTATACACTCCTACATGAGTCATTACAAAGTCAAAGCGAGATGCCTTTTTTTTCAAAACATCTTTGTCAAACACGAAAGCAATTTTAAAAAGTGATCTAGAGCAACTAAGAGCCGTAGATAACTACGGATGGAAAGGGTGCTAATACCTTCCTTTTCATAACCATTCTCCCGAACTCGAGAATCTAACGAAGGTCTTTTACATTTACCTTCCCTTAATTGGATAAAAATAAAAGTCGGTGGCGACTCTTGCTATCCGCACATTTGGATACAAAAATCCTACAAAGTCAGTTCACCGTATCCAGTGGCGACTCTGCTTGAGATGAATATCAAAGAGAATTGCCTTAGGGATTTCTAGATAACCTTTATTGCTTTTGTTTGACTTGTATGCTTTATCTTTAAGGGTTGCTTGGGTATTATATTGTTGGGGATCCTACACGGATCCGGGTTTCCTTTTAGGTAAGTAGCATTAGATCATTGCGACCGTTAGGCGTATAACTCGCGGTCAACATGATGGCTACGTTAGCGTGACACTTTGGTTGCCCGATACTCTTCATTCCCAAGTTGAAGAAAGTATTTGGCTTCTGCGTGGTGTCATCAGCTAACTAAACTTTTAGAACCTTAATTGACCCATCTTGGCCATTAGAAGGTAGTGAGATGGCGGCTTTGTAGACCGAGGGTTGGTTGATACTCGATGCTACGCTCATTGAGATCGGACTTTTGGGACATTTTCGATCGACCACTTGGCGTCGTATTGAAATAAGCCCTACGAGAAAGATCTATGATATGAGATTCCTAGAACCGGTTACTATTATAGGGCGGGATGAACCAACTCAAACTTTTGGTGGGGTAATCACCTATACCTCATGCAAGCCTTAACCCTAGGCTCATTGTGTGAATTGTTTGTGTGTAAACATGACATCATGACATCATTCGCATTGCATATCATCTCTAACTATTTCAAGGACCTAGGGATTTATCTTTGCTCTGTTTTGGGATTATGGCTTCTAGAAAGACTATCGAATCAACTTCATGGGTATCCTTCTCAACTCAAAAATTGGTTTGAAATTCCGACCATGCTCAGTTCATCAAAAGACATGGTTATCCTTGATTTGTTTATCTCGGTTTTGAAGAAGATATGATGCATGTCCTATTCGGTTCTTTGATCAAACACCATTGCTTTACATTCCAGTTATCGGTTTGGTTCCTACCTTAGAAGAGTTCTCTAAGCTACTTGGGATACCTATTCTTGACCAAATGCCATTCACGGTTTGGAAAAGGTTCCTAAGTTCGAAGACATCGCATCCATGCCCATCTTAAGCGCTCGGACATTGAAGCCAATTGGGAAACTAGAAGTGGAGTTAAGGGTTTACTTTCCAAGTTCTTGATCAAGAAAGAGAATTCCTCAAAGTTATGAGTTTCCATGCATTCGAGAACATTGTTGCCTTGCTAATTTATGGTTTGGTTCTTTTCCTAACTCGGACCAATTCATAGATGTCAGCCATCAAGTTGTTTCTTACCGTAATCACATGCCTACTTTACTTGGAGACATCACGCATTCTCTCCACACTCGTCTACTAGCGACAAGGAACTCTCATGTGTTGTATCCGTTACTTTCAAGGTGGTTTATTTAGCACCTTCCTCCATCGATTTTGAAGAATGAACAAAGGTTGAGATGGTCTCAAGGTTAATGTCACTCTCTCATTTAGATATCCGTTGGAATCTTTTCTCTCAAAGTTTCACATTCATTGGCGTTGTGGAGAATTCCCTAATGTACCGTTACTTGGTATAAGGGAGGTATTACTGACAACCCTTCTCTAGCTCTCGTCGGTTTGGTTTTGCCGAAGAGATGGTCCACATGATATGCTTCTCAAGACATTGTGTTCGACTACAATCATGATCTCGAATTAGGTGAAGGTTTATACATGCTTGGGGCATGGTAAAGAAGCCGATACCAAGACTTTGGGGCACCGAACTCCATTCCTTGGGAACCTTACCTCAAATGGGTGCGAGCTCGAGCTCAAAACCTCATGATGCCATTCACTGTTTTACCGTAATTATGGAACTGTTGCTATAGGTGGCGTACCTATCTTTATTCTCCATCACGACATGCTGCGATTTTGAAGACTTGAAGAGATCACGGATTCAACTAAAGAAGAAAGGGATACCTTTGAAGCTCGATGTTATGCAAGTGAGAAGAAAGTCCTAGAGTTGACCAAGCTACTTCATGAGGGCGAAATATCAACACCTCGGCACCAGAGCGCCATGGGAGACTTAGAGCTTTAGGATTTTATGCTTTCTTTTATTGTTTTGAACTATCTTTTGTACTTAAAAGAAAAAGAATAATAATGAGAAGTACTAATAAATGTTTGTTCATTGCTTGTTTAACAAATTTAAATCTCTTAGGTCCTTGAAAACATTGCATTGCATTCGCATAAACATTGCATATCATAGCATAAACATTGCATCACGGTACATTGGAGATTGGTTTTCTCATTTGCTCGCTATTTATTTTAGCGAAATGGCTCTTGAGCAGTATCAAAGATCTCAAGCTCGGAATGCTCGGTTTAGAGATGTTCACCAGTTTGGTCCAAGGCCAAGAAGATTTGAAGAAGCTCATCAACAAGAAGAAGAAGGTTGTTGGTCTCCTCGACATGGGTAGGCGTTTCAAAGGGGACCAAAAGTGGTCGGCGGATCGAGCTCTCTGAAGGAAGTGTCCATCCAGGGGTACCAAGGGTGATGAAGGTGACGGCGTGAGCCAAAGAAAGGAGGAGAGGATCATTCGATTATGGCGTTACTCGAGGAAGGCGACAAGTACAAGCAACTTGAAGATCGTCGAATCTTGTGGAAAACACGAAAATGTCGGGCTGAACTTTGATGATCGAGTCTTGTTCACGGTGTTGTGATTCCTCCCAAGTTCAAAGTTCCTACTTTTGCCAAGTATGATGGCATGTCTTGCCCTAAGTGCATTTGAAGTCCTATGTCGGAAGATCAATCCCGTGATGACCGAAAGTTGTGGATGCACTATTTTCAAGAGAGTTTGTCAAGAACCAGTTGGAATGGTACTATCGGCTAGAGAATGACCGTATCCGTACTTGGGTGATTTGGTGATGCTTTCTGACGATATGAGTACAATCTTTGAATTGACACCCACTCGCATGCAACTACAAAGCATGTCTATGGGTCGTGTGAGAAGTTCAAGGTATGCTCGAAGTGGAGAGATCTAGCGGTGAGTTCAACCACCCTTGTCCATAGGGAGTTGGTTGATATGTTTATGGGAACACAGCGGCCATTCTTCAATCATCGATTGGAAATTCTTCATCCGGATTCACGGTGATATTGACGGCGTATGGAAGTATATCAAAGTGGGAAGATTCATGTGGAGTCATCTCGAATCTGCGAAGATCTTTTGGTGCTAAGAAAGAAGCTAATCTTGTGTGGTCGAAAAGCGAGCCAAGACCGACCGTGCTCAATCGTAGGGCGTTGTGATCTCGATCCTACATCGGACCTCGGTGAGACAGCAGCGTAGCGCAGCGCCCGAGGCGGTTCTGAAGATCAACATGCCTTTGTGAGCCTTGCAACACATGTTGAAAGCGAATTGATTACTTTGAGGATCCTCCTCGAATGTCAACACTTCCTCTCCAGTACAATCCTAATGCTAAGTGTGCTTACCATTCCAACAGCCAGGGACGACGACAATTGTTGGGCTCGAAGAACAAGATTCAAGATATGATTGAAGCTAAGCGAGTTGAATTTGATCCTCTATTGAGACTCGAATGTGATCAGCGCCTATGCCTAACCATGACAAGGTTCCAATGTTGTTGGTGGCGATACTTATGTTTTCAACATAGATGACTTGACCATTCCTTTGATGGTATTAAAAAATTTGTTCAAGCGGTGTCAATCGGGATGCCCGGGGATTGTCGTTGGTGCCCATGCTTTGATGGTTGTGCTTGGTTGAGAAGGCGTGTTCGATGCATGATGGATAACCGTGAGATACTATTTCGAAACCACACATGCGGTTGTGTGAAGAAATGTCTAAGTTGAAGATCGACAATGCGAGAAGCGTGCCATCGTGGGATACCTTGGGGCAGCCAGTGGAAAATATGATTACATGGTGAAGTACTTTGTTAGCTACAAGATTCCTATTGAAGATGTTAAGCGGCCGGATGGGGTGGCGATTTCCCGAAGACTATCTTGATGTTAACACGATAAGTTTCCTCTGCGATCCACATGCCTAGGTGGCACCTCTCATTATCACTTCTCCAAGACCGGTTCCATATTCCTCGACAAAGCTATCCCTTGGAACTATGGGTGATGTTTACTATCATGGCGTCAAGCAAGACCCTCGACCATTGAAGATCTTACTTGTTGAAGCTACCATTCACGACAACATCAGGATCGATGGGTGACCGAGCGGAAGGGTATTCTCTCGAGATCTCTCCTCCAAAAGACTGCGACTCCACTCGCATTCCAGCTACTCAACCAATATCCACTAGAGGAAAGAACCGGTGACTCATCCTGCTTTCGACAAGTGCCAAAGTTCTTGAAGACACCTCAAACAAGAAATGGAGGAAATTCGAAGATCATCAAGAAGAGTGATTATAATGTTGTGGAGCAGTTAGGGACGAGACTCGTCCAAGATTTCCATGCTCGCTTTGCTCTTGTGCTCGAGGCTCATGCTAATGCCTTGGTGAAGTTCTGAAGAATGCTCATGTGAACACTACCTACTTGATCAATTTGAAGTTTGTATTGCTAGTGCAGGCTGCGAACAACGGCCTAGGCTACGATCTGATTTGACTCCTTAGGAAAGAAACACAACAAAGCCTTGCACATCTCATTGAATGCAAGGGTACTACCATCTCATGTTTTGGTGATCGGTTACGCTCGAATATCCTACGAAGGCGCTTTTGATCGACTTGATGTCGAAGGGTTGGTTCGAGACCGGTGACATTATTGTGAGAGCTTTTGATGGTTCTAGCGAGCAGTGCTTGGAGAGCTCATTACACTGTTAAAAGTCGGTTCCCGGACTTTTGATTCCACTTTCTTTATCATGGACATCCGTCCGACTTACTCTTACTACTTGGGCCCTTGGATACATGGGCGGTATTACCTCTACCTGCATCGGTGAAATGGGTGAAAGGAAAGGTTGTCACGATGTATATGGTGAAGAAGAGTATATGGTCGGTCATCTCCAGTCATTCGATACCTCGAGATGGAGGTGAATTCTTTGAAGCATACTGTCAAGCTTTTGAAACAATACCGAGTCATGCGTTGACTCTCCTGTCACTCTGAGGTTACTAAGCTCCGCCGGATGGCCTCATTGAAAGATGCTCAAGCTCTGTTGAACAAGGAGGTAGTGCTATTTGGGGACAGCTCCACGATCTTCCCTTCGTCGAAAAGTGGTTTAGGCTTCACCATCAAGGTCGGAAGATGATCTGCTTGACGTGCGGCCAACTTCCTTTCCGCATCGGCTAGAGTGGAATCCATGCTATAGAAGGCAGCGACAGCGACTTGACATCGACAGTGGATCTTCCCAACTCGGATCATGGGCTCGACAATTGGAAGGCGAAGGCGTCATACCAATCTCCTTTAGCGGTAATTGCTCTTGTTTTGTTTTGCTTTTCGTTTTCTTTATGTTTGAACAAAAACTTTGAAAGCACAGTGCCTTGCGGGCGTCATGGCTCGTTGCGAGGTTTTATCTGTCGTTTGCGTATTTTCATTCAATAAATTCGTTGGACTTTTGCATTCAATTGTGTTTTCTTTTTTTACTTTATCCCTTAAAAAGCTATGTGTTTCTTACACACACCCGTGATACAACTGAGAATCACTCGAATCTAGTTAATAACACTATGCTAGTGCTAAATATGACTTGATAATCCGATCTACCAAGCGAAGGCGAAAGTGAGGAAGATTGTGAAGTGCCGGGAGAACTTGCGGGGCTACTGACAAGAAGCGAGTTATCTGACCACCACGAAGAACAAGTTGAGGTTGTGAATTTGGGTCTTGTGAAGGCAGAAAAAGATCAAGATAGGGCGGGTCTTGAGAGCAGTGTTAAAGAAAGGTTGGTTCGGATACTACGAGACTATGTTGAGGTTTTGCTTGGTCATACGAAGACATGCACTGGTTTAGACATTGATATTGTGGTACACGATTGCCAACAAAGAAGGTTTTCTCGGTAAAGCGAAGATTCGTCGCATGCGTCACGAGATGTCGAGAGAAAATCAAAGCCGAAGTTATGAAGCGGTTCAACGGTTTCTTAGTTGTCACCTCTTACCCCAGTGGGTTGCAAATGTGGTACCGTACCTAAGAAGGATGGTAAAATGCGAATGTGTGTGGATTACGAGATCTCGAACAAAGCAAGTCAGAAGGCGATTTCCACTTCCTCATATTGACGTTACGTTGACAACACCTTTCGGCATAAGGTTTTCTCCTTCATGGATGGTTTCTCGGTTACAATCAGTTAAGATGGCTCACGAAGACATGGAAGACTACTTTTGTTACGGTGGGGCACTTTACGCTACAAGGTTATGCCGTTCGGATTGAAGCGAGCCACTTATCGATGCTATGGTGACATTATTTCATGACATGATTCATCACGAGATAGAGGTCTCGTCGGCGACATGATAGCTCGATCACGGTGAAGAAGAATATCTCGATCATTTGCGAAGCTGTTTGATAGGTTGAAGAAGTACGGTGAGACTTAATCTAACAAGTGCACCTTTGGAGTCGGATCAGGAAAACTCCTAGGGTTTGTAGTCGGTGGTAAAGGTATTGAAGTTGATCCACCAAGGTTAAAGCTATTCGAGATGCGGCTCCCAGAGAAGGAAGTCGAGAGGTTTCTTGGGCGATTGAACTACATTGCAGATTCATTGCACATAGCGCTACGTGAGCCAATCTTCAAGTTACTTAAGAAAGATCAAGTAGTGGAATGGAGCGCGATTGCGGATCGCTTTTGACAAAATCAAGGGTACTACGAGAATCCTCTATCCGATGCCACTGCGAAGAAGACCTCTTATCATGTACTTGGCGGTGTTAGAGAACTCAATGGGGTGTGTGTTGGGGCAACATGGCGAGTGCAGTCGAAAAGAGCATGCAATATACTACCTTAGCAAAAGTTTACCATGTGAAACAAGATACTCACGGCTCGAGAAAACTTGCAGCTTTAACTTGGGCTGCTTTCGCCGACTAAGGCAGTATATGTTGACTCACACTACCTTGTTGATTTCAAGATGGATCCGATAAAATACATATTTGAGAAACCAGCTCTCTCGGAAGAATAGCAAGATGGCAAATGATCTTGACCGAATATGATATCGGTACACTTCTCGAAAGCGATCAAAGGAAGTGTAGTAGCGATCATTTGGCTCATCAAGCCGTAGATGACTATCGATCTATGCGATTCAATTTCGACGAAGATGTTTTACTAATTCTGATTGCGAAGAACCGGTCAGACGAAGGACACGAACAAGGATCCCGATGGACTATGGTCTTTGATGGAGCCTCAAGCGCGCTTAGCAATGGCATTGGCGCCATCATTACATCCCTGACGGGACACGCCTTTCACCGGATTATGTTTGATTGCACTAACAACATGGCCGTCTGAAGCGTGCATCATGGGTCTTAAAGCTGCTATTGACTTAAGAATCAAGTTCTTGCAAGTGTATGGAGACTCGACTTTGGTGATCGGTCAAATTAAGGCGAGTGGGATCGAAGCATCAGAATCTCATTCCGTGTCGAGAGCATGTTGAGTTTGATCCTACTTGAAGAGATTACTTTGATCATATTCCACGAGAAGAGAATCGGTTGGCGAGCGCATTGGCTACCATGTCATCTATGTTCAAGGTTAGATGGGACAACGAGGCTCCCGGATCATCATTGAAAGGTTTGGCGAACCGACATATTGTTATGAGCTTGATCGGAGAGAAACCTTGGTACTATGGCGTGAAGAGGTATCTTGAGACTCGGGAATATCCAGCGAGGGCATCATCAATGATAAAGTTTATGAGAAGATTTGCATCCAAATTCTTCCTCGTAGCGACATCTTATACAAAGCGCAACCACGACTTGTGCTTACTCATTGTGTAGACCCGAGAAAGACAATCGCGTATCATGGAAGAGTTACGAAGAATTTGGTACCCACTCCGATTGGACACACCATGGCTAAGAAGATTTTGAGAGCAGGTTACTATTGGTCCACCATGGGCGATTGTCACCGCTATGCTCGATCTTGTCACAAATGCGGTTATCTGATAAAGTGCACGTACCTCGGTACCTCTGAATGTTTAACTTCTCCTTGGCCTTTTGCAATGTGGGGCATTGACATGATTGGAGATTAAGCCCTGACTTCCATGGACATCGTTTCATCCTTGTGGCAATAGATTATTTCACCAAGTGGGTAGAAGCGACCTCGTATGCATCATTACCAAGAATGTTGTGGCTCGATTCATCAAACATAATCTTATCATCGGTATGGCACTCCGAAAGGATTATCACGATAACGGTTCCAATCTCAACAATAAGATGATCACCGAACTACGCAGATTCAAGATCAAACATCACAACTCTTCTCCATATCGGCCTAAGATGAATGGCGCGATGGAAGCCGCCAACAAGAACATTAAGAAGATTATCTGAGAAGATGACTATGACTTACAAAGATTGGCATGAGATGTTACCATTTGCTCTTCATGGTTATCGCACTTTCTGATCGGACATCAGAGGGGCAACCCCTTCTCTCGTATCGGTATGGAAGCCGTCTTACCCATCGAGTTCGAGATACCCTCAACGAGTCCTCCGGGAGGCGAGTTAGGCGAGCGATTGGGTCGAACTCGCCTTGACGGATTAATTTGATTGATGAGAAGCGACTCGCATCCATACGCCATGGACGATTATCGAAGCGAATGATCGAGCATTTAACAAGAAGGTCAAGCACCGGTCTACCAAGTTGGTGATCTAGTAGTCAGCGCATCATTCTTCCACAAGGTGATCCGAGGGCAAATGGACTCCCACCTCGAGGGACCGTTTGTAGTCAAGGCAGTATTTTCGTGAACTATGATACTTACCATGGATGGTGAAGACTTCCACACCACATGAGCAGGACATAGTCAAAAATACTACGCATAAAGAGACCCGCTAGGTCGGTGGCCTAGGCAAAAATAAGGGCATCTGGCGAACCAAAAGGTTCGGCAAAATTAAGATATATACAAAACATGTACACCGGCAGTCGAAAACACGAAGGCGGCTTGGGCAAAAGGGTATCGGTTGGTGAAAACCGAAAGGCGGTCTAGGCAAAAGTTAGGGATTTAAGCGTCGACTATGTCTCTTCGGATCACACCTTCGGACTACTATCGGCATTCAAGGTTCAAATGGCGAAGATCGGTCTACTCACTTTCTGCTGGCGACAAGGAGATGAGATAGTTGAAATATGAGTACTAGCATAGTTGGAACTTAACGAGATCGTTTCGCATAGCTTTTTACCTTTCTTGTGTACAAACTACTTGGCCATCGCCACCTTTCAAAAAAATCGACTTCTTTCTCTTACAATTTACATTGTTGTTATTTGCAATAAGTCCAACGTTTGCTTTGAATGACTATCGCATTTGACAATAAGAATCTAATCACGAACATCGAAAAGTGAACATACAAAAGTACTTACTACGGGTTCGGGAATCGGGATGACGAAAAGTCAACAAATAGTTCCCCACGCATAAAGGTGTCACTCACAACACACTTCCCCAGCGGAGTATATGTTAATCCAGTGATTCCACTCAGCGAGCAACGTTACATCGGTCTCAGCGGTAACACTTCATCCCGGCGGATATTTCTCAATCCTCCCCTTCCGGCGGTATCCGGACTCAAAACTTGGGCGGATAGTGCGTCGGAGGAAGCTCTCACCTTTATTCCCGGCCGGAGATTACAACGGACTCCAACTTTTCAAGCCCAGTCTCTCGGCAACCATCAAATGCTCTGAGATCTACACTCGAAATCCCATGGAGCTCCTAAATTTCCTCAACAGATCGCCTCCCGGACTCTCCTCGGTGGGGTCATATATGAGACCTCCGACAACGAGCTTCTCAATCTCTACCTTCCTCCACAGTATCTAGGCCCAAGACTTGGTCGAGATAGTGCATCGGAGGAATCCGGGATCTTTCTTCTCCTTCAAGCGGGGTTCTCACCTACTCGATTCCCCAGCGAGTGAAATCTTCAAGCAGAACATCCATCTTCTTCAAGATGGATATGTTTTGAAATATCACAACATTTATCATTCATACATTACTCATAGAGTCATAATTCATGCATATATCATTCACATACAACATCATGCATCATACTTTGCATAAGACTAACAAATATTCTATCAAAGTTTTCTTGTTTTCTCCAAAAGCAGTATGATCATTTACAGCCTTGACAGGTCGAGATTAAGCCCAGCCGGCGGAAAACTATCGAAAGACCGCCTCCGGCAGCAGGTCCAGATTAAGCCCGAGGCAAACTATCGAAAGACCGCCTCCGACGGCGGTCGAGGATTAAGCCCGAACCGGCGGAAAACTATCAAAAAACCACCTCGGTTATCCTCCGATAATAGGCAATGGATCAACACCGATGCAGCAGAGGAAGCTATCCACATCACGGCCAACTCTGATCTCTCTCGAGTAATCGACACGAATTTATCGACCTCCTCCTATTATCAGCAACTACAGTGCGGCGTGCGACTCGGTTGCCTTGGATGGCATCTTAAGCCCATCTCCGACTACTTGTCAACATTTCTTCACTTTCGAGAATCTGCATATATGGTTAAAATCAATACAAACCAATAACCTCATTCAAAGTGAACACGAAGTCTAACGTCGACTCCCTTGGATGGCATCTTAAGCCCATCTCCTCTCCATTCGGGAACATCTGAGCCTAGCGTACGGCTCGTTCCCAGCATGACCTTTCGGATGGCATCTTAAGCCCATCTCGTCGGTTCTCCTCGACAACCTCGAGTCTAGCGTCGACTCGTTCCCCGGTAATCTCCAACTTCTCCAAGCGGCATCATGGCCGTTCCATCATCGACCAACCGCGGGTGCAAATTTTCGGTGTACTCGGTGTTCGATCATCTTCACCTCCAGGTCACGAAAGACAAGCATGTCAATCTAACCCTCGATACAAGAAGATTGAGCAGGGCATGTCATACCCAAAATTTGCCCTCCATCTATTCAAGATTTCATGCTCTCCTATGCTTCAAAGATTCTCCATGTCAAGTTTCAAGCTTCCAGTCAAGTTTCCTCGGACAATTGCTCGGATGGTTGAAAATCGGTTGTATTGGACAAAAGTCAATGGTCAACATACAGTCAAAACTTCGATTTTGGTCAACATCCTCATTTTGAAGTTACATTCATCATTTGATCAAGGGTTGATCATGATTCACAAGAAAACTCAAGATTTGCTCAAAGTCAAACTTTCTAAATTAGGGTTTCTAGGTGAAAAGTCAAGCTGAACTTTGTGATCATAACTTTCTCATACTTTCTCGAAATTTCCCCACCAAGCTCATTTTGAAGGAAATTCAATTCTCTACAACTTCATGTCTCACAAGAATGTCCAAAAATGCTTCATTTGAGAGGTATGGCTCAAAACATTACGGGTCATTTTCAAAGGCAACAAAAGTCAACTTTTGTTTTGAAGATATTTTGAGCATGGTAACTCCAATTGAGATGAGACCAAAGACATTGGTTAAAGGACTCTTATAGCTTTCCAAAAAGTCCAAGAACACTCAAAAATGTGGAAAATTGAGCAAGATACACCATTCGGAAGTTGGGCGATTTTGAATGATTGCCAAAAGGACATTTTGGTCAAAATGCAAAATTTTCCAAATGGGCTTATAATCTTTTGATCCAAACTTGTTCATGACAATATTCTTGACCCATAAATCCTTGGCCATGGCAATTTTCTATTTTATTGATTTTATTTTGAATTTTAGAACATTTAATTCAAAATTAAATTATATAAAATATGAAAATCATATTTTTTCCAAAAAGGGGATTTTATATGTTCCTTGAAGTCCAAGAAAGCCCAATATACTTGCCAAATTCGTGCTTGATCTTGCATTGAAGAAGAAATCAAATTTTTTCAAGAAAATTGATTTTATTTGAAAAAATATTGAATGCTCCAAATCAAATCTTTTCCATTCCTTTTTCCTTCAATCCTCTCTATAAATATCAAGCATCATGCCTTGACAAAAGACCACGAAACCTAGCTCAAGCATAACCTAACTCTTGCAAATTTTCTCAAAAACTTGAAAATTGATTTTATTCTCCGGCCTTTCTCAACCTCTTCCAGCCATCCAAACGTGCTCAGGGGGTAAGTATGAGTAAGAATACATCATTGGTATTGATTAAAACAAGCTAAATCGTGTTACATACATGCATACATAACTGATTTCTCTTGAATTCGTATTTTTATTACCAGGCTGTTTTAATTGATTCTAATGCTTGCAATGTGTTCATGAGGTTCCTTTGGTTTGATCACGGGCAATCGTCCTTGGTTTTGAGCGTCAAAATAGTGTAATACCATTGCTAGGGCTTTTCGGTTGTGAGTTTGAACCGGCTGTCTGAGGCGATTCGATCAAAACTAACACCACCATTGGATTCGGAGGTCCGATTTAGGTGGACAAGGTCTTCTTTTCTTTGTTTTCGCGTTATTTTGCGGGTTCCAAATCTCCTCAGGAAGGCAAAGCTAGGGCTCGGCGTCGTTGACTCTCGGCCGTGACATGGCGTGGCACAGCGGGCGTTCGATTCGTCCATTCAAAATCAGCTGGGGCAGCGTGTTTGATTTTTTCAAAATATCACGGCGTGTACATTCATATTGATTTGATTTGGTTTACCAAACACCAAGTGCATCATGGCGTAGTGGTCGGTGTTTGGTTTTAAGGTTTGAAGGGATGTCTCGATTCGATTCTGGTTCGAGACAATCCCTTTTCTTTTTCAAAACTTGCATATTTTCAACTATTTTCATATTTTCCAATTATTTTTAATATTTTCATGCTATTTTAATTGTTTTCATGATTTTTATTACGCATTTAAAAATTACCAAAACCATTTTTCTTTTGCATTATTTTCATAAAACCTTTATTTAATTTAATAAATTAAAAAATATAATTTTGCATGCATATTTATTTTATTCTTATTTTTGCATTTAAATCATTATAAATTGCATTTTAATTATTAAATCTTTTCCAAAAAATCCCAAAAAATTATTTTAGTATATTTATCTTATTTCCAGCATATATTAATTTTCTCATATTAAAATTTGCATTTTTCTAACATTTTCCTCTTATTCAATTCATCGTATTTTAGATTTCCCATTCTTTCCAGGTTGCTCCGATTCGGACGTTTTTCTTTTATCATTTGCTTTTTTCCAATTATGTAATTGCTCATGGGATGTAATAGTTTAAATTAGGCTTTTATTTTTCCGCAAGTTTAAATTATGTATCTGCCCCAAAGCCATGTAATAGCGTAGGTTTATCTTTCCGCACTTTACATTCCGCACTTTTATGTCCGCACCCTTATCAATTGCTAGTAATTAGGCGTGTATGGCAAAATAATAATTGGACATAGCTCACACTAACCTTCAAGATAAAATATCTGAATTTGACACATTCTTTCACACACGCACCCCTTAGGGTAATTCTCTCTCGATGCCTTTCGATTTCAAATGGTCATGTCCCTCGAACGTAGAGGTATCCTAGCACCGTTGCCTTCCAAACAAATCATCATAGTCCCTTCGATACAAAGATCATAGACCCACGATGTCGCCTCCGATACATGATCTTGACCCTCGATTGTCGCCTCTGAAAATGATGATAGTCCCTTGAATGTGCTAGGATACTTCCTACAAGTTGCCTTCTATGACCATCCGAGCGTCCCCCGAATGTCCGTTTACATCCAGAATGGAGCTACCTACTAACTAATGGTATGGCTGGCGCTATTCTAAAGGAATGTAGAAGTACAACAAAGCGACCAATTACGAGTGGGTAAATAAGTCTCTTAGTTGCTTGCTCTATCAAATGCTTTTCACACCACACTTTTTCAAAGTTCAAATTCTTTTCAAAACGAAACATTTAGAACACTTTGTATACACTCCTACATGAGTCATTAC
Organism: Vicia sativa; assembly: GCA_021764765.1. Taxonomy (NCBI): domain Eukaryota; kingdom Viridiplantae; phylum Streptophyta; class Magnoliopsida; order Fabales; family Fabaceae; genus Vicia; species Vicia sativa. The sequence continues at coordinate 41,748,153 of CM038797.1, forward strand.
AAAGTCAAAGCGAAATGCCTTTTTCAAAACATCTTTGTCAAACACACAGAAAGCAATTTTAAAAAGTGATCTAGAGCAACTAAGAGCCGTAGATAACTACGGATGGAAAGGGTGCTAATACCTTCCCTTTTCATAACCATTCTCCCGAGAATCTAACGAAGGTCTTTTATTACTTTTACCTTCCCTTAATTGGATAAAAATAAAAGTCGGTGGCGACTCTTGCTATCCGCACATTTGGATACAAAAATCCTACAAAGTCGAGTTCAAGTATCAGGCTGGCGACTCTGCTGAGGGGAATATCAAAAGAGAATTGCCTTAGGTTTCTAGATAACCTTTATTGCTTTTGTTTGACTTGTATGCTTTATCTTTAAGGGTTTCTTGGGTATTATATTGTTGGGATCCTACACCGGATCGGGTTTCCTTTTAGGTAAGTAGCATTAGATCATTGCGGCCGTTAGGCGTATAACTGCGGTCAACATGATGGCTACGTTAGCGTGACTTTGGTTGCCCGATAGTCTTCATTCCCAAGTTGAAGAAAGTATTTGGCTTCTGCGTGGTGTCATCAGCGCTAACTAAACTTTTAGAACCTTAATTGACCCATCTTGGCCATTAGAAGGTAGTGAGATGGCGGCTTTGGTGTAGACCGAGGTTGGTTGATACTCGATGCTCGCTCATTGAGATCAGACTTTTGGGACATTTTCGATCGACCACTTGGCGTTGTATTGAAATAAGCGCCTACGAGAAAGATCTATGATATGAGATTCCTAGAACCGGTTACTATTATAGGACGGGATGAACCAACTCAAACTTTTGGTGGGGTAATCACCTATACCTCATACAAGCCTTAACCCTAGGCTCATTGTGTGAATTGTTTGTGTGTGCTAAACATGACATCATGACATCATTCGCATTGCATATCATCTCTAACTATTTCAAGGACCTGAGTTTATCTTTGCTCTGTTTTGGGGGATTATGGCTTCTAGAAAGACTATCCGAATCAACTCATGGGTATCCCTTCTCAACTCAAAGAATTGGTTTGAAATTCCGACCATGCTCGGTTCATCAAAAGACATAGTTATCGCTTGATTTGGTTATCTCGGTTTTGAAGAAGATATGATGCATGTCCTATTCCAGTTCTTTGATCCGAAACACCATTGCTTTACATTCCCAGATTATCAGTTGGTTCCTACCTTAGAAGAGTTCTCTAAGCTACTTGGGATACCTATTCTTGACCAAATGCCATTCACCGGTTTGGAAAAGGTTCCTAAGTTCGAAGACATCGCATCCGCCTTACATCTTAAGCGCTCAGACATTGAAGCCAATTGGGAAACTAGAAGTGGAGTTAAGGGTTTACTTTCCAAGTTCTTGATCAAGAAAGCCCGAGAATTCCTCAAAGTTATGAGTTTCCATGCATTCGAGAACATTGTTGCCTTGCTAATTTATGGTTTGGTTCTTTTTCCTAACTCGGACCAATTCATAGATGTCAACGCCATCAAGTTGTTTCTTACCCGTAATCCTGTGCCTACTTTACTTGGAGACATCCTGCATTCTCTCCACACTCGTACTACTAAGCGACAAGGAACTCTCATGTGTTGTATCCGTTACTTTCAAGGTGGTTTATTTAGCACCTTCCTCCATCGATTTGAAGAATGAACAAAGGTTGAGATGGTCTCAAGGTTAATGTCACTCTCTCATTTAGATATCCGTTGGAATCTTTTCTCTCAAAAGGATTTCACATTCATTGGCGTTGTGGAGAATTCCCTAATGTACCGTTACTTGGTATAAGGGAGGTATTACTTAACCCTTCTCTAGCTCTCGTCGGTTTGGTTTTGCCGAAGAGATGGTCCACATGATATGCTTCTCCAGACATTGTGTTCGACTACAATCATGATCTCGAATTACCGTGAAGGTTTATACATGCTTGGGGCATGGTAAAGACCGATACCAAGACTTTGGGGCACCGAACTCCATTCCTTGGGAACCTTACCTCAAATGGAGTGCGAGCTCGAGCTCAAAACCTCATGATGCCATTCACGCTGTTTACCGGTAATTATGGAACTGTTGCTATGGGTGGCGTACCTATCTTGTTCTCCATCTGACATGCCTCTGATTTTGAAGACTTGAAGAGATCACGGATTCAACTAAAGAAGAAAGGGATACCTTTGAAGCTCGATGTTATGCAAGTGAGAAGAAAGTCCTAGAGTTGACCAAGCTACTTCATGAGGCGAAATATCAACACCTACATCGGCACCAGAGAGCGCCCATGGGAGACTTAGAGCTTTAGGATTTTATGCTTTCTTTTATTGTTTTGAACTATCTTTTGTACTTAAAAGAAAAAGAATAATAATGAGAAGTACTAATAAATGTTTGTTCATTTCTTGTTTAACAAATTTAAATCTCTTAGGTCCTTGAAAACATTGCATTGCATTCGCATAAACATTGCATATCATAGCATAAACATTGCATCACAGGTACATTGGAGATTGGTTTTCTCATTTGCTCGCTATTTATTTTAGCGAAATGGCTCTTGAGCAGTTGTCAAAGATCTCCAAGCTCGAATGCTCGGTTTGATGTTCACCGGTTTGGTCCAAGGCCAAGAAGATTTGAAGAAGCTCATCAACAAGAAGAAGAAGGTTGTTGGTCTCCTCAACATGGGTAGACGTTTCAAAGGGGGACCAAAAGTGGTCAGCCGGATCGAGCTCTCTGAAGGAAGTGTCCATACGGGGAGTACCAAGGGTGATGAAGGTGAGCAGCGTGAGCCAAAGAAAGGAGAGGATCATTCGATTATGGCGATACTACGAGGAAGGCGACAAGTACAAGCAAATTGAAGATCGTCTGAATCTTGTGGAAAACACGAAAATGTCGGAACTTTGATGATCTGAGTCTTGTTCACGGTGTTGTGATTCCTCCCAGTTCAAAGTTCCTACTTTTGCCAAGTATGATGGCATGTCTTGCCCTAACGCATTTGAAGTCCTATGTCCGGAAGATCAATCCCCACTGATGGCCGAAAGTTGTGGATGCACTATTTTCAAGAGTTTGTCGGAACCCGGTTGGAATGGTACTATCGGCTAGAGAATGGTATGTCCGTACTTGGAGTGATTTGGTGATGCTTTCTCTGACAGTATGAGTACAATCTTTGAATTGACACCCACTCGCATGCAACTACAAAGCATGTCTATGGGTCGTGTGAGAAGTTCAAGGGTATGCTCGAAGTGGAGGATCTAGCGGTGAGTTCAACCACCCTTGTCCATAGGGAGTTGGTTGATATGTTTATGGGAACAACGACGGGCCCATTCTTCAATCATCGATTGGAAATTCTTCATCCGGATTCACCGGTATATTGTGACGTATTGAAGTGGTATCAAGTGGGAAGATTCATGTGGAGTCATCTCCAAATCTGCGAAGAGATCTTTTGGTGCTAAGAAAAGAAGCTAATCTTGTATGGTCGAGGAAGCCGAGCCAAGACCGACCGTGCTCAATCTGTGGGGGTTGTGATCTCCAATCCGACATCGGCACAACCTCGGTGAGACAACAGCGTAGCGTGAGCGCCCGAGGCAGTTCTGAAGATCAACATGCCTTTGTCATGAGCCTTGCAACACATGTTGAGCGAGATTGATTACTTTGAGGGATCCTCCTCGAATGTCAACACTTCCTCTCCAGTACAATCCTAATGCTAAGTGTGCTTACCATTCCAACGGCCGGGCACGACAACGACAATTGTTGGGCTCGAAGAACAAGATTCAAGATATGATTGAAGCTAAGCAGTTGAATTTGATCCTCCTGTTGAGACTCAAGATGTGATCAGCGCCTATGCCTAACCATGACAAGGGTTCCAATGTTGTTGGTGGCGATACTTATGTTTTCAACATAGATGACTTGACCATTCCTTTGATGGTATTAAGAAAAATTTGTTGCAAGCGGTGTCAATCCGGGATGCCCGGAGGATTGTCGTTGGTGCCCACTGCGCTTTGATGGTTGTGCTTGGTTGAGAAGGCGTGTTGATGCATGATGGATAACCGTGAGATACTATTTAAAGCCACTGTGCGGAAGGCGTGTGAAGAAATGTCTAAGTTGAAGATCGACAATGCGAGCGGCTGTGCCATCTGCGTGGGATACCTTAGGGCAGCCAAGTGGAAAATATGATTACATGGTGAAGTACTATTCAAAGCTACAAGATTCCTATTGAAGATGTTAAAGCGACCGGATGGGGTGGCGATTTCCCGAAGATTATCTTGATGTTAACACGATAAGGATTTCCTCTGCGATCCGTGCCTAGGTGGCACCTCTCATTATCACTTCTCCAAGACCGGTTCCATATTCCTCGACAAGGCTATCCCTTGGAACTATGGGTGATGTTTACTATCATGGCGTCAAGCAAGACCCTCGACCATTGAAGATCTTCTTGTTGAAGCTACCATTCGACATCGACAACATCACGGATCCGATGGGTGACCCGAACGGTATTCTCTCGGAGATCTCTCCTCCAAAAACTGCGACTCCGCTCGCATTCCGACTACTCAACCAATATCCCGCTAGAGGAAGAACCGGTGACTCATCACTGCTCAACGGAAGTACCAAAGGAAGTTCTTGAAGACACCTCAAACAAGAAATGGAGAAATTACGAAGATCATCAAGAAGAGTGATTATAATGTTGTGGAGCAGTTAGGACGACTCAGTCCAAGATTTCCATGCTCGCTTTGCTCTTGTGCTCGAGGCTCATGCTAATGCCTTGGTGAAGTTCTGAAGAATGCTCATGCCATAAGACACTACTCTTGATCAATTTGAAGTTTGTATTGCTAGTCGGCTGACAACGGCCTAGGCTTCTCGATCTTGATTTGACTCCTTAGGAAAAAACACAACAAAGCCTGCACATCTACATTGAATGCAAGGGTACTACATCTCATGTTTTGGTGAATCTTGGTTACTCTGAATATCCTACCGGCGCTTTTGATCGGCTTGATGTCGAAGGGTTGGTTCGAGACCGTGACATTATTGTGAGAGCTTTTGATGGTTCTAGCGAGCGGTGCTTGGAGAGCTCATTCACTGTTAAAGTCGGTTCCCGGACTTTTGATTCCACTTTCTTTGTCATGGACATCATCCGACTTACTCTTGCCTACTTGGGCCCTTGGATACATGGGGCGAGTACCTCTACCTTGCATCAGTGAAATACCGGTGAAAGGAAGGTTGTCACGGTGTGGTGAAGAAGAGTATATGGTCGATCATCTCGGTCATTCCGATACCTCGAGATGGAGGGTGAATTCTTTGAAGCATACTGTCAAGCTTTTGAAACAATACCAGTCATGCTGTTGACTCTCCTGTCACTCTGAGGTTACACAAGCTCATAGGATGGCCTCGTTGAAAGATGCTCAAGCTCTTTGTTGAACAAGGAGGTAGTGCTATTTGGGGACAGCTCCACGATCTTCCTTCAAATCGACAAGGTGGTTTAGGCTTCACCATCAAGGTCGGAAGATGATCGCATGAGCGTGCGGCCAACTTCCTTTCGCATCGGCGGTGGAATCCATGCTATAGAAGGCAGCGACGACTTGACATCGACAAGTGGATCTTCCACTCGGATCATGGGCTCGGCAATTGGAAGGCGAAGGCGTCATACCAATCTCCTTTAGCGGGAGTAATTGCTCTTGTTTTGTTTTGCTTTTCGTATTTCTTTATGTTTGAACAACAAACTTTGAAAGCCAGTGCCTTGCAGGGCGTCATGGCTCGTTCACGAGGTTTTTATCTGTCGTTTGCGTATTTTCATTCAATAAATTCGTTGGACTTTTGCATTCAATTGTGTGTTTTCTTTTTTTACTTTATACCTTCAAGCTATGTGTTTCTTACACACCCCGTGATACAACTGCGAGAATCACTCGAATCTAGAATAACATGACTATGCTAGTGCTAAATATGACTTGATAATCCGATCTACCAAGCCGAAGGCGAAAGTGAGGAAGATTGTGAAGTTCGGAGAACTTGCGGACTTTCTGACAAGAAGAAGCGAGTTATCTGACCACCGAAGAACAAGTTGAGGTTGTGAATTTGGGTCTTGTGAAGGCAGAAAAGAATCGAGATAGGGCGGGTCTTGGGAGCAGTGTTAAAGAAAGGTTGGTTCGGATACTATGAGACTATGTTGAGGTTTTGCTTGGTCATACGAAGACATGCCTAGTTTAGACATTGATATTGTGGTACACGATTGCCAACAAAGAAGGTTTTCTCGGTAAAGCAGAAGATTAAATCGCATCGTCACGAGATGTCGAGAGAAAATCAAAGCGAAGTTATGAAGCAGTTCAAGCTGGTTTCTTAATTTCACCTCTTACCCCGATGGGTTGCAAATGTGGTACCGTACCTAAGAAGGATGGTAAAATACGAATGTGTGTGATTACGGAGATCGAACAAGGCAAGTCAGAAAGCGATTTCCCACTTCCTCATATTGATGTTACGGTTGACAACACCGCTCGGCATAAGGTTTTCTCCTTTATGGATGGTTTCTCGGTTACAATCAGTTAAGATGGCTCCGAAGACATGGAAGACTACTTTTGTTACGGTGGGGCACTTTCTTACAAGGTTATGCCGTTCGGATTGAAGGCGCCATATCAGTGCTATGGTTACATTATTTCATGACATGATTCATCACGAGATAGAGGTCTCGTCGGCGACATGATAGCTCGATCACGGTGAAGAAGAACATCTCGATCATTTGCGAAGGCGGCTTGGGCAAAAGGGTATCCGGTGGGAAAACCGAAAGGCGGTCTAGGCAAAGTTAGGGATTTAAGCGTCGACTATGTCTCTTCGGATCACACCTTCCGGACTACTATCGACATTCAAGGTTCAAATGGCGAAGATCGATCTACTCACTTTGGCGGACGAGGAGATGATAGTTGAAATATGAGTACTAGCATAGTTGGAACCTAACGAGATCGTTTCGCATAGCTTTTACCTTTCTTGTGTACAAACTACTTGGCCATCATACCTTTCCAAAAATCTGACTTCTTTCTCATTACAATTTACATTGTTGTTATTTGCAATAAGTCAACGTTTGCTTTGAATGACTATCGCATTTGACAATAAGAATCTAATCACGAACATCACGAAAGTGAACATACAAAAGTACTTACTACGAGTTCGGGAATCGGGATGACGGCGAAAGTCAACAAATAGTTCCCCAGCATAAAGGTGTCACTCACAACACTTCCCCAGAATATATGTTAATCCACGGTGATTCCACTCAACGAGCAACGTTACATGAGTCTCAAGCGGTAACACTTCATCCCGCGGATATTTCTCAATCCTCCCCTTCTCCGTGGTATCGGACTCAAAACTTGGGCGGATAGTGCGTCGGAGGAAGCTTTCACCTTTATTCCCCGCCCGGAGATTACAACGGACTCCAAACTTTTCAAGCCCGGTCTCGGCAACCATCAAATGCTCTCAGTGAGATCTACACTCGAAATCCCATAGAGCACCTCCTAAATTTCCTCAGCAGATCGCCTCCCGGACTCTCCTCGGGAAGTCTATATGAGACCTCCGACAGAGCTTCTCAATCTCTACCTTCCTCCACGGTATCTAGGCCCAAGACTTGGTCGAGGATAGTGCATCGGAGGAATCAGGATATCTTTCCTCCTTCAAGCGGGGTTCTCACCTACTCGATTCCCAGCGAGTCGAAATCTTCAAGCAGAACATCCGCATCTTCTTCAAGATGGATATGTTTTGAAATATCACAACATTTATCATTCATACATTACTCATAGAGTCATAATTCATGCATATATCGGTCACATACCTTTGTCATGCATCATACTTTGCATAAGACTAACAAATATTCTATCAAAGTTTTTCTTGTTTTCTCAAAAAGCAGTATGATCATTCACGCGACGGGTCAAGATTAAGCCCAAGCCGGGAAAACTATCGAAAGACCGCCTCGCAGCAGGTCGAGTTAAGCCCGAGCGGAAAACTATCTGAAGACCGCCTCGGCAGCGAGTCGAGTTAAGCCCGAACAAGCGGAAAACTATCAAAAAACCACCTCTGGTTATCCTCAGATAATAGGCAATAGATCAACACCGTGCCTGACGGGAAGCTATCACATCACGGCCAACTACAATCTCTCTCGGTAATCGACCACGAAGATTTATTCGACCTCCTCCTATTATCAGCAACTCTGATGCAGCGTGCGACTCGATTGCCTTGGATAGCATCTTAAGCCCGTCTCGACTACTTGTCAACATTTCTTCACTTCGAATCTGCATATATGGTTAAAATCAATACAAACCAATAACCTCATTCAAAGTGAACACGAAGTCTAACGTCGACTCCCGGGATGGCATCTTAAGCCCATCTCCTCTCCATTCGGGAACATCTGAGCCTGGCGTCGGCTCATTCCCCAGCGGTGACCTTTCGGATGGCATCTTAAGCCCGTCTCAAGTCGGTTCTCCTCTGACCCTCGAGTCTAGCGTGCGACTTCGTTCCCGGTGAAATCTCCAACTTCTCCAAACGGCATCTGTAAGCCCGTTCCCGCATCATCAGCCAACCACGAGTGCAAATTTTTATGTGTACTCGAGTGTTCAATCATCTTCTACCTCCAGGTCACGAAAGACAAGCATGTCAATCTAACCCTCGATACAGAAGATTGAGCAGGGGCAGCTGTCATACCCCAAAATTTGCCCTCCATCTATTCAAGAGATTTCATGCCTCCTCATATGCTTCAAAGATTCTCCATGTCAAGTTTCAAGCTTCACAAGTCAAGTTTCCTCAGACAATTGCTCAGATGGTTGAAAATCAATTGTATTAGACCAAAAGTCAGCATGGTCAACATACGATCAAAACTTCGATTTTTGGTCAACATCCTCATTTTGAAGTTACATTCATCATTTGATCAAGGGTTGATCATGATTCATGAAAACTCAAGATTTGCTCAAAGTCAAACTTTCTAAATTAGGGTTTCTAGGTGAAAAGTCAAGCTGAACTTTGGTGATCATAACTTTCTCATACTTTCTGAAATTTCCCCACCAAAGCTCATTTTGAAGGAAATTCAATTCTCTACAACTTCATGTCTCACAAGAATGTCCAAAAATGCTTCATTTGAGAGGTATGGCTCGAAACATTCTGAGTCATTTCAAAGTCAACAAAAAGTCAACTTTTTGTTTTGAAGATATTTTGAGCATGGTAACTCCAATTGAGATGAGACCAAAGACATTGGTTAAAGTACTCTTAGAGCTTTCCAAAAAGTCCAAGAACACTCAAAAATGTGGAAAATTGAGCAAGATACACCATTCAGAAGTTGGGCAATTTTGGACAATTGCACAAAAGGACATTTTGGTCAAAATGCAAAATTTTCCAAATGGGCTTATAATCTTTTGATCCAAACTTGTTCATGACAATATTCTTGACCCATAAATGCTTGGCCATGGCAATTTTCTATTTTATTGATTTTATTTTGAATTTTAGAACATTTAATTCAAAATTAAATTATATAAAATATGAAAATCATATTTTTTCCAAAAAGGGCTGATTTTATATGTTCCTTGAAGTCCAAGAAAGCCCAATATACTTGCCAAATTCGTGCTTGATCTTGCATTGAAGAAGAAATCAAATTTTTTCAAGAAAATTGATTTTATTTGAAAAAATATTGAATGCTCCAAATCAAATCTTTTCCATTCCTTTTTTCCCTTCAATCCTCTCTATAAATATCAAGCATCATGCCGACAAAGACACGAAACCTAGCTCAAGCATAACCCTAACTCTTGCAAATTTTCTCAAGAAACTTGAAAATTAATTTTATTCTCAGCCTTTCTCAACCTCTTCCGACCATCCAGCGTGCTCGGGGGTAAGTATGAGTAAGAATACATCATTGGTATTGATTAAAACAAGCTAAATCGTGTTACATACATGCATACATAAGCGATTTCTCTTGAATTCGTATTTTTATTACCGCCTTTTAATTGATTCTAATGCTTGCAATGTGTTCATGAGGTTCCTTTGGTTTGATCGGGCAATCGTCCTTGGTTTTGAGCGTCGGAATAGTGTAATACCATTGCTAGGGCTTTTGATTTGTGAGTTTCGAAGCGGTCTGGGCGATTGATCAAAACTAACACCACCATTGGATTCGAGGAGTCCGATTTAGGTGGACAAGGTCTTCTTTTTCTTTGTTTCGCGTTATTTTGCGGGTTCGAGAATCTCCTCACGGAGAAGGCAGCTAGGGCTCGGCATCGTGACTCTCTCGGCCGTGAGCATGGCGTGGCTGTGGGCGTTCGATTCGTCCATTCAAAATCAAGCTGGGGCCCGGTGTGTTTGATTTTTCAAAATATCACAGCGTGTACATTCATATTGATTTGATTTGGTTTACCAAACACCAAGTGCATCATGGCGTAGTGGTCGGTGTTGGTTTTAAGGTTTGAAGGGATGTCTCGGTTTGATTCTGGTTCGAGACAATCCCTTTTCTTTTCAAAACTTGCATATTTTCAACTATTTTCATATTTTCCAATTATTTTAATATTTTCATGCTATTTTAATTGTTTTCATGATTTTTATTCGCATTTAAAATTACCAAAAACATTTTTCTTTTGCATTATTTTCATAAAACCTTTATTTAATTTAATAAATTAAAAAATATAATTTTGCATGCATATTTATTTTATTCTTATTTTGCATTTAAATCATTATAAATTGCATTTAATTATTAAATCTTTTCAAAAATCCCAAAAATTATTTTAGTATATTTATCTTATTTCCAGCATATATTAATTTTCTCATATTAAAATTTGCATTTTCTAACATTTTCCTCTTATTCAATTCATCTCGTATTTTCAGATTTCCCATTCTTTCACGAGGTTGCTCGATTCGGACGTTTTTCTTTTATCATTTGCTTTTTCCAATTATGTAATTGCTCATGGGATGTAATAGTTTAAATTAGGCTTTTATTTTCCATAAGTTTAAATTATATACGCCCCAAAGCCATGTAATAAGCGTAGGTTTATCTTTCCACTTTACATTCCGCACTTTTATGTCCACACCTCAATTGCTAGTAATTAGGCGTGTATGGCAAAATAATAATTGGACATAGCTCACACTAACCTTCAAGATAAAATATACGAATTTGACACAATTCTTTCACACGCCCTTAGGGTAATTCTCTCGATGCCTTTCGATTTCAAATGGTCATGTCCCTCGAGCGTAGGGTATCCTAGCACCGTTGCCTTCAAACAAATCATCATAGTCCCTTGATACAAAGATCATAGACCCACGATGTAGCCTCCGAATACATGATCTTGACCCTCGATTGTCGCCTCGAAAATGATGATAGTCCCTGAATGTGCTAGGATACTTCCTACAAGTTGCCTTCTATGACCATCCGGCGTCCCTTCGAATGTCCGTTTACATCCAGCGAATGGAGCTACCTACTAACTAATGGTATGGCTAGCGCTATTCTAAAGGAATGTAAGTACAACAAAGCGACCAATTAAGGTGGGTAAATAAGTCTCTTAGTTGCTTGCTCTATCAAATGCTTTTCACACCACACACTTTTTCAAAGTTCAAATTCTTTTCAAAGCGAAACATTTAGAACACTTTGTATACACTCCTACATGAGTCATTACAAAGTCAAAGCGAATGCCTTTTTCAAAACATCTTTGTCAAACACACGAAAGCAATTTTAAAAAGTGATCTAGAGCAACTAAGAGCCGTAGATAACTACGGATGGAAAGGGTGCTAATACCTTCCTTTTCATAACCATTCTCCGAACTCGAGAATCTAACGAAGGTCTTTTATTACTTTTACCTTCCCTTAATTGGATAAAAATAAAAGTCGGTGGCGACTCTTGCTATCCGCACATTTGGATACAAAAATCCTACAAAGTCGGGTTCACCGTATCTGGCGTCGTGAAGCGGATAAGATTATGCTTGATGAATTGAGCCTGACATTCTTTGTGAGATCGAAATTGCTTCTATCCACTTAGTAAAGTAGTCAATAGCGAGGATGAAGCGATGTCCATTGGGCGGTGGGCAGTTTCCCCATCATATCAATGCCCCATTGCGAAAGGCCATGGGCGGTCAAAACATTTAGTGAGTCTTTGAGGCACATGCACTCTGTCTGCGTATATCTGGCATTTGTGACAACACCGAGCATAGCGGTAGCAGTCAGCTTCCATGGTGGAACAATAGTAACCTGCTCTTAGAATCTTTTTAGCCATCGTATGTCCACTGGAGTGGGTACCGAATGCGCCTTCATGTAACTCTTCCATAATTTGTTCCATTTGTTTTAGATCTACACAGCGATAGCACAATCGTGATTGCGCTTGTATAAGATGTCGTTGCTGAGGAAGAATTTGGATGCGAATCTTATTAAGAACTTCTTGTCATTGACAGATGCCCCTGTGGGATATTCCTGAGTTTCAAGATACCTCTTTACTTCGTAGAACCAAGGTTTCTCTTTTGTATCAAGTTCACAACAGTATGTTGGTTCGTCAAACCTTTTCATGATGATTTGGGGAGTTTCTTCCTACCATCTGACTTTGAACATAGACGACATGGTAGCTAATGCGTCTGCCAACTGATTCTCCTCTCGTGGAATGTGATCGAAAGTGATTTCTTCGAAGTAAGGGATCAAATTCAACACATGCTCTCGATATGGAATGAGATTCGGATGCTTCATATCCCACTCGCCTTTAACCTGACTGATCATTAAAGCTGAGTCTCCATATACCTGCAGGAATTTGATTCTAAGGTCAATAGCAGCTTTGATACCCATGATGCACGCTTCGTATTCGGCCATGTTGTTAGTGCAGTCGAAACATAGTCTGGCGGTGAAAGGCGTGTGTCCTTCTGTGGGAGATGTAATGATGGCACCAACGTCGTTGCCAAGTGCGTGTGAGGATCCATCAAAGACCATGGTCCATCGGGATCCTGGTTCAGGTCCTTCGTCCATTCCTGGTTCTTCGCAATCAATAACTAACAAAACATCTTTGTCTGGAAACTCGAAATGCATAGACTGATAGCCATCTACAGTTTGATGAGCCTGATGATCGGCTGCCACACTTCCTTTGATTGCCTTCCAAGTAGTATACTGGATGTCGTATTCGGTCAAGATCATTTTCCATCTTGCTATTCTTCCGGAGAGAGCAGGTTTCTCGATTATGTATTTTATCGGATCCATCCTTGAGATCAACAAAGTAGTGTGAGTCAACATATATTGTCTTAGTCGGCGAGCAGCCCAAGCCAAAGCGCTGCAAGTTTTCTCAAGCTGCGAGTATCTTGTTTCACAGTCGGTAAACTTTTTCTAAGGTAGTATATTGCATACTCTTTTCGACCAGACTCGTCATGTTGCCCCAACACACACCCAATTGAGTTCTCTAATACTGTTAGGTACAGGATAAGAGGTCTTCCTTTGGCAGGCGGCATCAGGATAGGAGGATTCTGTAGGTACTCCTTGATTTTGTCAAAAGCTTTCTGGAAATCGTCGTTCCATTCCAGTACTTGATCTTTTTTCAGTAACTTAAAGATTGGCTCGCAAGTAGCAGTTAGGTGTGTGATGAATCTGGCAATGTAGTTTAATCGTCCCAAGAAACCTCTGACTTCCTTCTCGATGCGGGGAGCTGGCATTTCTTGAATAGATTTAACTTTGGAAGGGTCAACTTCAATACCTTTACCACTAACAACAAATCCCAAGAGTTTATCGGATCTGACTTCAAAGGTGCACTTGTTGGGATTAAGTCTTAGTCGGTACTTCTTCAGTGTACCGAATAGCTTTTGTAAATGATCGAGATATTCTTCTTCAGTTTGTGATCGAGCTATCATGTCGTCGACGTAGACCTCTATCTCGTGATGAATCATGTCATGAAACAAAGCCACCATGGCACGTTGATATGTGGCACCAGCGTTCTTCATTCTGAATGGCATAACTTTGTAACAGAATGTGCCCCACTGTGTAACAAAAGTAGTATTTTCCATGTCTTCGAGAGCCATTTTGATCTGATTGTAACCGGAGAAACCATCCATGAAGGAGAAAACCTTGTGTTGAGCGGTGTTGTCAACCAGTACATCAATATGAGGAAGTGGAAAATCGTCTTTCAGACTTGGTCTATTAAGATCTCGGTAGTCCACACACATTCGCACTTTACCATCCTTCTTAGGTACGAGTACCACGTTCGCAACCCACCGTGGATAAGAAGTAACGACTAAGAAACCGGCATTGAACTATTTCATAACTTCGGCTTTGATTTTCTTTGACATCTCAGGATGCATACGACGGACTTTCTGCTTCACGGGGAGAAAATCTTCTTTCGTTGGTAGCCGGTGTACCACAATGTCAATGTCGAGACCTGGCATGTCTTTGTAAGACCAAGCAAAAACCTCGATATAGTCTTGTAGCATCTGGACCAATCTCTTCTTGACACTATTCTCAAGACCTGCTCTAATCTTAATTTCTTTTCTTTCTTCGTCAGTACCCAGATTCACAACCTCGACTGGCTCTTCGTGTGGCTATAGAACCTGTTCTTCTTGTTGTAGTAATCTGACAAGTTCTCCTGGCACTTCATAATCTTCCTCACCTTCGTCTTCGGCTTGGCAGATCGGATTATCGAAGTCATATTTAGCAATAGCAAAGCTGTTATCAACGAGATTTGGAGTGAATCTGCAGTGTACCATGTGGGTGTGTGTAAGAACACATAGCCTTTTGAAGGGGTAACAAAGTAGAAGAAAGGAAAGAGTAAAGTATTTGAATGCAAAAGTCCAATGATTTTATTGAATGAAAATATACAAATGACAAGCAATAACCCTCACAAACGAGCCGTGATGCCCCCCGGGCAAGGCACTAGGCTTTTAAGTTTATTGTCTGAACGTAATAAAAAACGAAAAGCATAAAAGAAAACAAAAAAGCAATTACTCCTGTCTAAAGGAGATTGGTATGACGTCTTCAATCCTCCAATTGTTGAGTCCATTGTCTGGAGTTGGGAAAATTCAGTTGTTGATGTCGAAATCGTTGTCGTCATCTTCTATGGCATGGACTCTGCTCTTGCTGATGTGGGAAGGAAGTTTGCCGGCACGTTCGCAGCGTATCATCTTTTAACCTTTGGTAGTGAAACCTAAACTAGTCTTGTCAAATTTGAACGGGAGATTGGGAAGCTAACCCCAAACAGCACAACCTCTTTCCTCAACTGCAGATTTGGCGTCTTTCAGTGAGGTCATCTTTGGTGGAACTCTAGTAACTTCAGGAGTGATAGGAGAGTCAACAGGCATGACTCCTAGAATGGCTTTGAAAGCTTGATAGGGAGTTTCAATGAATTCTCCTTCAATTTCGAGGTATCGGAATGACTGCATATGGCTTACCATATATTCTTCCTCACCGCATACTATAACAATCTTCCCCTTCACTGGGTACTTCAGCTTCTGATGCAGGGTAGAGGTAACAGCTCCTACCCCATGTATCCAAGGGCGTCCAAGTAGGCAAGAGTAAGATGGACGGATGTCCATGACAAAGAAAGTAGAGTCGAAAGTCTGGGAACCGACTTTAATTGGCAGGATGAGCTCTCCGAGTACTGTTCGTTTAGAACCATCAAAAGCTGTTACAATTATATCGCTGGGCTTCATGACCACTCCTTCAGCATTAAGTCGGTCGAAAGCTCTCTTTGGCAAAACATTCAGAGCATAACCATTATCCACCAACACGTGAGAAAACGTGGTACCCTTGCATTCAATGGAGATGTGCAAGGCTTTGTTGTGTTTCCTTCTAGCAGGAGTTAAATAGCATCAGAGAAGCCTAAACCATTATTGACGGTCAGGCTAGCAATACACCCTTCGAATTGATCAGCAGTAGTGTCTTGCGGTATGTGATTATTCTTCAGAAACTTCACTAAGGCTTTAGCATGAGCCTCAGAGCACAATAGCAGAGCTAGCATAGATATCTTGGACAGAGTTTGTCCCAACTGTTCCACGACATTGTAGTCGCTCTTCTTGATGATCTTTAGAATTTCCTCCATTTCTTGTTTGGAGGTATCCTCAGCAACTTCCTTTGGTACTTCTATCTAAGCAAGATGAGCTAATGGTTCTTTCCCTCTAGCTTCGGGAACTAATTTGATAGCAGGAATGCGAGCTGGCGTAGCAGTATCTTTTTGAGAAGAGATCTATGGAGAAAATACTCTTCCGATTCGAGTTACCTTGCTTGATCCGGTGATGTTGCCGATGTTAGTATTGGTAGCTTCAACTGCAATGTCTTCAGTGGTCAAAGGTTCTTACTTGATGCCATAATAGTAAACTTCAGCTCCATAATTCCAAGGTATGGCTTTGTCAGAGGAATATGGAATTGGTCTGGGAGAAGTAATGATGAGAGGTGCCACTCTAGGCACAGGGTCGACAGAGGTGATCCTTATTGTGTTCACATCAGCATAGTCTTCTGGGAAATCGTCTCCCCATCCGGTTGCTTTGATCTCTTCGATAGGAATCTTGTAACTTTTGGGAGCGGTATACTTAACCATGAAATCAAACTTCCCACTTGGCTTCCCCAAGGTATCCCAGACTTCTGGTACGGCTTCGCTCATGTCTTCAATCTTCAAATCCTTAGAAATGTCTTTGCACAGATTCTCCACGGAGGGAGGTTTCAGAAACAGCATTTCTCGGTTGTCCATCATTCGTTGAATACGCCTCTTCAACCAAGCATATCCGTCAGATTCAGATGCACACCAACGACAATCATCAGGGCATCCTGGAAACACACCGGCTCGCAGCAAATCTTTCTTGACAGACATCAGAGGAATGGTCAGCTTGTTCACATCATAAACATAGGAGTTATCATCAATAGCATTAGAACATTTACCATGGTCAAACATTGGTGCATTGATCACATTCAGAGTTTCGACAAGAGGGTCGAATTCAATTTCTCTTGCTTCAATCATGTCTTGAATCTTGTTCTTCAGAGCCCAACAGTTGTTGGTGTCGTGCCCTGAGCTGTTGGAGTGGTATGCACATCTTGCATTAGGATTGTACTTTAGAGAGGAAGTTTTGACGTGTTGAGGAGGACCCCTTAAAGTAATGAGCTCTGCTTTCAACATGTGTTGCAATGCTTGAGCCAATGGCATATTGATCTTCGTAAACTGTCTTCGTGGAGCATTCTGGCTACACGCGTTGTCTCATTGAGGTTGCGCTGGTGTAGGATTGGAGATCACGACTGCCTCCACACAGATTGAGTATGATCAGCTTTGTCATGGCTCTTATGACCATACACAGCATTGGGTTCTTTATTACCACCAAAAGATCTCTTCGCAGCATTTGAAGATGATTTTACCTGTATTTTTCCGCTCTTGATTCCGGCTTCAATACGCTCACCTGTCAATATCAGCTCGGTGAATCCGGCTGAAGAGTTTCCAATCAGATGATTGAAGAATGGGCCTGTCAGTGTTCCCATGAACATATCAACCAACTCCCTATTGGAGAAGGGTGGTTAAACTCTGCCTGCTAGATCTCTCCATTTCTGAGCATATTCTTTGAACTTCTCGTCACGACCCATAAACATGCTTTGTAGCTGCATGCGGGTAGGTGCTAATTCGGCATTGTACTGGTACTTCTTGTAGAAAGCATCTGCTAAGTTACTCCAGGTGTGAATATGGGTATTCTCTAGTTGATAATACCACTCCAACTATGTTCTAGATAAACTCTCTTGAAAGAAATGGACCCATCGTTTCCTGTCTTCAGTATGAGGATGGATCTTCTGAACATAGGACTTCATATGTAACTTTGGGCAAGAGATGCCATCGTACTTGCGAAAGGTAGGAACTTTGAACTTGCGGGGAATTACCACGCCAGGGACAAGACTCAGATCATCAAAGTTCAGCCCAAACATTTTTAGATTTTCCACAGCATTCAGACGGTCTTCAAGTTGCTTGTACTTTTCGTTGTCAGGAGGATACTGCTCGCTCACATAGTCTTCATCTTCGTTTTCAGACCCATGATGGCTTCCTTCACTTTGACACTTCCCTCAGTTTCACCGCTCTTTTCTGAGATTCCAAACCGGCCGACCACCCTAGCTGGACCCTTGTGATTCCTTCCCATGCTGAGGATATCGATGGTCTTCTTCTTTCTGGTAATGAGATTCTTTATATCCTTCTGGCCTTGGACCAAGTTGGTGAACATCTCCTAGAATTGAGCATTTTGAGGCTGGAGATCTTTGACAGTCTGTTCAAGAGCCATTTCTGCTGAAATAAACAGCGAGAGAATAAGAAAACCGGTCTTAAATGTACCTGTTATGAGATGTTATGCCATGATATGCGATGCTATGCAATGAAATGTTTTCAAGGACCTTAGGAATTTAAATTTGTTAGACAAGCACAAATAAACTTTTATTAGTTTACTTTTAGCAAGTACAAAAGAGAGTTTGAACAAATAAAAATAAATTCCTAGAGCTTTTAGGTCTCCCATGGGCGCTTCCTCTTGGTGTTAAAGTAGGTTTTGATGTTTCGCTCCTCGTGAAGTAGCTTTGTCAACTCTAATACCTTTTTCTCGCTTGCATAGCACTGGGCTTCGAATGTATCCCTTTCTTCTTTAAGCTGAATCCAGGATCTCCTCAAGTCTTTGAGATCAATAGGCATGTCTAGATGGAGAACAGTATAGGGTTCGTCACCTATAGCATCAGGTTCCATAATAACTGGTAGCACAGGTGTAAACGGCATCATGAGGTTTTGAGCTCGAGTTCGCACCCATTTGAGGTAAGGTTCCCAAGGAATGGAATTTTTGTGTCCCAAAGTCTTGGTATCAGCCTTCTTTACCATGCCCCAAGCGTGTACAAATCTTCGACGGTAATTTTGGAGATCGTTGTTGTAGTCAAACACAATGTTTGGAGAAGCATATCATGAGGATCATCTCTTCGAGCATAACCAAACTGACGTAGAGCGAGAAAAGGGTTGTAAGTGATACCTCCCCTTATGCCAAGGAGTGGTACATTAGGGAATTCCCCACAACGCTCAATGAAAATGAAATCCTTTTAAGAAAAGAGACACCAACGGATATTTGAGTGAGAGAGTGACATCAGCCTTTGAGACCACTTCCATCTTTGCTCGTTCTTCATTGCTGACTGAGGAAGGTGCGAAATAAACCACCTGGAAAGTAACGGAATGCAACACATGAGATTTCCTTATCTTTTGATAGTACAAGTGTGGAGAGAATGCAGAATATCCCCAAGTAAGGTAGGCACAGGTTTACAAGTGAGGAATATCTTGATGGTGTTTACATCTATGAACTGATCTGGATTAGAAAATAGCATCAAGCCATAGATTATCAAGGCCAAAACGTCTTCGAATGCATGGAAAATCATAGCTTTGAGGAATTGTCGAGCTTTCTTTATCAAGAACTTAGCAAGTAAACCCTTAACCCCGCTTCTTGTTTCCCGATTGGCTTCAATGTCAGACCACTTTATATGTAACGCTGATGCAATGTCTTCGTACTTCGGAGCTCTTTCAGAAACGGTGAATGGTATCTGATCAAGGATAGGTATCCCAATTAGCTTAGAGAACTCTTCCAATGTAGGTACCAACTGATAATCTGGGAATGTAAAGCAGTGATGCTTCGAATCGAAGAACTGGAATACGACGTGCATCATATCTTCTTCAAAACTGGAGATAACCAAGTCAAGCAGATAACCATGTCTCTTGATAAACTGAGCATGATCGAGAATTTCCGAAACCAATTCTTTGAGTTGAGAAGGTATGCCCATGAAGTTGATTCGGATGGTCTTCTTTGGAAGCCATAATTCCTACAAAATAGAGCAAAGATAAATACCTAGGTCCTTGAAATGGTTAGAAATGATATGATGATGCAATGTTATGATGTCATGATGTCATGTTTAAACAAATAGAAAGCACAAGAAATTCACACAATAGCCCTAGGTTTAAGGCTTGCATGAGGGATAAGTGTCTACCCTACCAAAGTTTGAGTTGGTTCAACCTGTCCTACAATAGTAACCAGGTTCTAGGAATCTCATATCATTGATCTTTCTCGTAGGCTTTATTACAATAAGACTACCATGTGTTCGACCGAAGCATCCCGAAAGTCGAATCTTAATGAGCGTAGCATCGAGTATCAACCAACCTCAATCTGCACCGAAGCCGGCCATCTCACTACCTTCTAATGGCCAAGATGGGTCAATTAGGGTTCTAAAAGTTGAGTTAGTGCTGATGACACCACGCAGACGCCAAATACTTTCCTCAACTAGACATGATGAGCATCGGGACATCCAAAGTGTCGCACTAATGTAGCCATCATGTTGACCGTTTCGGTATACGCCTAACGGTCGCGATAATTTATTGCTACTTACCTAAGGAAACCTGGATCCGGGTGTAGGATCCCCCATAAGTATAATACCCAAGCAGCCCTTAAAAGTAAGCATACAAGTCAAACAATTTTAAAGTGATCTAAAGACCCTAAGGTAAACTCTCTTTAAATTTCCCAATAGAGTCGCCAGTTATGTAACACGGTGTGAGAATTGACTTATTTGTTTTGTGTTTGATCGCAAATGTTGTGGATAGCAAGAGTCACCACCAACTTTTCTTTTATCCAATTAAGGGAAGGCGAAAAGAACAGGAAAAGACCTTCGTTAAATTCTGAGTAACGGAGGTGGTTATGAAAAGGGAAGGTGTTAGCACCCTTTCCATCCGTAGTTATCTACGGGCTCTTAATTGCTTTAGCTCACTTGAATTGTTTTTTTTGTGTGTTTGAAAAGGCATTTCGCTTTGACTTCGTAATGATTCACGCTGGAATGTATACTAAGTGTTTGGAAATGTATTGTTTTGGCAAAGGACTTTGCAATGATTCACGTTGGAATGTATACAAAGTGTTTTGAAAAGGATTTGAAGAAAAGTGTGAGGTGTAAAAAGATGTTTTAATTTGAGCAAGCAAAAGAGACTTATTACCTACTAAGAACAGTCGTTTCCCTGTTATTTTGCTTTCCTTTAGAATAAAGCCATCCATATCATTAGTTGGTAGGTGACTTTATTCGCTAGATGTAAAGGGACATTCGAAGGGACGTCGGATGGTCATAGAAAGCAACTTGTAGGGATATCCTAGCACATTCGTAGGGACGATCATCACATTTCGTAGGCAACAATCGGGGGACTAGATCATGTATTTGTAGGTAACATCGAGGGACTATAATCTTTTAAGTCGAAGGGACTGTGATGATATTTCGTAGGCAACCGTGCTATGATACCCCTACGTTCGAGGGACCTGACCATTTATAAGGGAACGAGAGAGAATACCCTAGGGGTGCATGTGTGAGAAGAGTGTATTGTTTTCAGATATTTATCTTGTGATTAGTGATCTATGTTGATTTCTTTATCTTGCCATACACGCCTAGTTACTAGCAGTTTAATAGGTGCAAAAAGTAAATTGCGGAAATGTAAAGGGTCCTACGCTATTACATGGTTTTGGGGCAGATACATAATAGGAGGTACGGAAAGTAAATGTGGAAAATAAAATCCTACGCTATTACATGAAAATAAACTTACAACCTATACATCATTTCTAGAATTTAAAATGCAAGAAAATAAATAGCAGGGAAAATGATCTAAGTGAAAAAACTAAGTCCTAGTATGTTTGGTATTTTGAAAATTAGAGTTTATGTGAAAACAACCTAATTCTAATTGATTTTAATTAATTAGGAAAAATTAGTGAATACTAACCTAAATTAAATTAATTAAACTAGTTAAAAGAAAGGCATTTGTGAAATTACCTAATTAACCTAATTAATTAACCTAATTACTAATTAATTAATTAATTATTTAAATAGAAAAGCAGAAAATAAATAAAAATATGAAACAAAACCAAAAAAAAATGAGCTTCTGGCAGAAGCTGTCCCAGAAGTTGGGGCTTCTGAGAGTAGGAGCGTTGTGGGCATCCAGAAACTGGGGTTTCTGGTGAGTATCATGTTGAGCGTGTCCAAAAGTTGTGGTTTCTGCATCTGAAGGGGTCCAGAAGCTGGAGCTTCTGGAGGTTCTGATGCTGGAGGCGCCCAGAAGCTGGAGCTTCTGGGGGTTCTGTTGCTGGAAGGATCCAGAACCTGGAGCTTCTGGGATGTCCGGCGCTGAAAAGGGTCTAGAAGCTGGAGCTTCTGGAGACTTTGGATCTGGGACGTCCAGAAGCTGGAGCTTCTGGGGACTTCTCATCTGGGGCCATCCAAAAGCTGGAGCTTCTGGAGGATTCTGGCGCTGGGGGACCTAGAAGTTGGAGCTTCTAGTGCTGGAGAGGCCCAGAAGCTGGAGCTTCTAGAGGCGTTCCTTCTGGAGATCTGGAAACCTGCAAAGCAAATAGTGAAAATAAAAAGCAAAAGGTGGGGTTTGAACCCACAACCTGAGAGATAGAGAGTGATATAGTGCGCACAAGGTGAACCGTTGGGACGGTGATACATCCATTCATACTTTTGGACTTATGAATATGTATGTGTTGTTGGTCCCTGAGTCAGAAGCGTTGGAGCAAAGCTCCAGTCGTCTTCTCCGGTTTGCATCAATCCTAAAAAATTGTAAAATGCATCTATTAATGAAAAGTAAAAGCCCAGATTAACTGTATTGGACCCTACTATTACGATGGTAAGGTTTGTTTGTCCTAAAACTTCCTGTATCGTGGAATCCGAAACTTCACTAAGCTCTTGCCCTAACCATGGTATTTTGTGATTTAAGCCCTAAAGCTCACATGTAACACGTTGTACCTGTTCTAAACAACATCCTCAGATCATACAAACACAGAAAAACAGTTATTAATGCATGGATTAAGAGAAACAATTTTGAGACATTTACCAAATCGGAGCAGTGTGGGATGCTTGATCTGGAGCGTTCTGGGATCGTGTAATGATGTGAATCAACCCCTGGGAACTTCGGGAACACGAATGAGTGGCTTGAATGGCTTGAATCTTCCTGGAAATCAAAACACGGTTTTTCCAACTTTGAGAAAACTTTGAGAGATTTTTAGGGTTTGTAAGAGGCTAGAAATATGTGTAAGAGGCTGTAAAAATTCGTCCTTGTCTTGTAAGAATGCTAAGTATATATAGGAGAGTGTATTAGGTCAAGCATTGAGTGGAAAAAATATTGTCTTGAATGCAAAAATATTTGATTGAAAATTTTATCAAATATTTTCACAAATGGCTCAATCTTGCCTTGATTCTCCTTTGCACGAAATTGACAGCTTGTAATGAGCTATCTTGGACCCCAAGCCGTGCAAATATCAAGCCAACTTGCCTTATCTTTTATTTTTGTATTTTATTTAATTAAATTTGAATAAGTTTTGATCATGAAAACTTAGGCCCATTTAGAAAAAACTTAAATTTGCCAAGTATTTTTCTTCATGTACCTCCTCAAAAATGCCCAACTTGCACAATTTATATCTTGCTCAATTTTCCACATTTTTGGGTGTTTTTGGACTTTTTAGAAATCTCAAGATGTCTTCTAAACAGCCCTTTTGGTTTAATCTTCATTGAATTTTCCATGCTCATGAACACTTCTTTGCAAAAAGATGACTTTTGTTGACTTTTCTAGAAGGACCTGTAATGTTTTGATCCATAACTTCCAAATGAAGCATTTCCTGCCCAAGCTTGTGAGACATGAAGTTGTAGAGAATTGAATTCTCTTCAAAATGAGCTTTGGTGGAGAAATTTCTGATGAAGTATGTGAAAGTTATGCTTGGTCAAAGTTCTGTTGACTTTTGTCCAAAGAAGCCCTAATTTGTGAAACTTTGACTTTTGATCAGATCTTGACTTTTCTTGATGAATCATGATCAACTCTTGATCAAATGATGAACATGACTTCAAAATATTGATGTTGACCAAAAAGTATGAAGTTGGACTGTATGTTGACCATAGTTGACTTTTTGTCCAATACAACTGATTTTCAACCATCTGAGCAATTGGATGAGCAATTTGGACTTGTAAGGCTTGGAACTTGATATGAGGATTCTCTGACGTATATGATGAGATATGATGACCACTTGAAGTATTAGAAATCCATCTTGACTTGAGAATAGAAAAACCCTAGTTTGGATTCATTGCTTAGGATAGGGTTTGTCTAGTCAACCCTTGTGAAATCCTTGATAATTGAGATGTGAATTGTCTTGAGATATAGGTGGGAAAATTTTGGGGTATAACAGAGAACAATGGCTTTCTCATCTCAAGATCAAGAACAGTAACAACAACAATAACAACCCCAAGTTAACACCACTGAAGAAGTGTTTATTGATCCCCACAAAACGTTGAACACTCCTTTTGAAAATCTTGAAGTTCTTTGTGAGTTTCTCATTGATTTTGAAAGCGTGAAGGAAAACGGCCATGATCTCCTTGAAGAAGTGCTTTTTCAAGGGTGGTTGCCATACTTTGATCATTTGATCGGTCCAGTTTTTCCAAAGTTAGTGAAAGAATTATGGATTCATGCCTCAGCTTCTTAGAATCAAGTCATGCCATATGTGTTGGGGAAGAAAATTGTCATTACTGAAGATCCCATTGAAGAGCTTATTGGTCATGACGGCAATGGAATCAAATATACTAATATGGATGATAAGGTTGGCTCTGACCTAGCTGTTATTTCCAAAGTGATTTTTGTTTCTGGAAACCCTTCAAACAAAATCAAAGACTTGAAAGATCACTTCAGAATTTTGGCCAAGATAATGTTGGGGTGCTTCAACCACAGGAAACCCTCAAGTTTTGCTGACTACATCAACATCGATCAGTAGTATCTTCTTTACTTCATTGCAACAATACAAAAGATTCATCTCCCTTATAGCTTGTTTAATCATTTGAAGACTAGTGTCAAAGAGACAAGAAAAGGAGAAAGAACCAAAAGAGAGTGAATCCCTCTAGGAAGGCTCATCTTAGATATTCTGAAAGAAAATAAGTTGATCGACTATCTGAGTGAAGCCAAGCTATTAGATGATCTGAACCCCATTATTGGAAAAACTTTGAACGCCAAAAATCTGAAGAAGATGAAAATCATAACCTCTCTCACAAAGAAACCCACAACTTTGGTGAATGAAAATGTCTCTGTTAGAAGAATTCCTTGGGATCACTTTCCCTTGTTCTCAGATATTGATGCTTCAAGACCTGACATCATCTGCCACTATATACAAGTCTGCAAAGAAAGTGGTACTGATCCTAATCTCAACATCTCAGATCTTCATCAACAAGCTCCCAATGTTGCTCTTGGAAAATCTAAGAAGAGAAAAACAGCGGATGAAGGTACCTCTCAGAAGCAACCCAAAGCTGCCAAAAAGAAAGGTAACTCGCTGTTTATTTCTATTATTGAACCATTATTGACATCAACATCTTTTTCCACTACATCCTCCTCCCATTTCTCCCCTACCAGAAAATTCACCACAAACACTTGATGATTTTGACATTGAAATCGATACCTCTGTTCCTATTACTGAACCTATAACTAATCCACAACCACAAATTGCCAAAGTTCTGTCCGATTTTGAAACTTTTCATTCTGACCTTGAAACTCAACCAAAAATTGACACCTCTACTACCCCAGAGTCTCCTCATGCTCCCCAACCAGAAAATCCAAAAGAAAATTATTAACCAATACTAGAAGATACCACCGCTACTACTCCATTACCAATTCCTGCTCCCCAACCAGAAAATCCAAATGTTTCCGCTGATCCTTCACTAGAAACAAACTCCATTATCCCTGGCATCACCTGCACTCTCAACTCTTCTCAATCTGATCCCAACACCTTCACCATTCCATCTTCAACACCTCTTACAATTCTAGATATGCCATCTCCATATGAATCCACACCACCAAATTCTCCAAACTCTCCAATCTTCCTCTCTAATTCCTCATCTCCCTAAGAAATCTCTAGATGATCCCCTAAAAACTTTAATTGATCTTGATGCCTGGAACTACTTCATTAATGCTCCAAACGAAATAGTTGTTCCCAAACCAAAACCTGAACCCTCTAAAACAGATGTCGGTGAGTCTTTACTGGTTTTTAGAACAGAAATTCAGGCTTGGGTTAACTCTCTGAAGCAAGCTTGGTTGGAGAATCTGAATCCTTCAGCTTCTGACTATCTCTAGACTTAGTTCAGAAAATGGTTTATTTTTGAATCTCAGAAGTAGAAGGAGCTCTGCTATGAATGGATCAGCAGAATTTCAGCGATTGGCCTGAACTTTCTTGAAGAACATATTTCACAGCTTAGGGACGCAAATAATCTGTTTCTAACAAATTCTCCTTGGGAATCTATAGCAGCAACAACATCTCTTCAGAAACCGGAGACTCAACCTCTAGTTCTCTTTCAAGATAAAGGGAAATCAGTTGTTGAATCCTCTGAAGCTCCTGCTACTGAAACTCTGGCCACTGCTAATAAGGATGCTTCCTCTCCCTCCTTAGTCATTCAAACTCTGAAAGTTCTGAAGAAGGAAAATGAAAAGGTCAGAAAAATATTGGATAAGCAAGATGAAACGAACAAGGAACTTAAAGAGATGATGGGTAAACAAGAAGCTTCAACATCTGAGATCAAAGGGATGCTGGAAGCTCTATTCTCACGACTCCCTCCACCATCTTAGACCTTAAGTTTTTTCTACTCTTTTTAATCTTGTTCTTATTTTACAAATTTTTACTTTTACATCTTTGCTTATGTACTTTGTTCTGATCAATGCAATCATCTTTTGCTTTGTTTTATTATTTTCTCAGTTTTTCTTTTTGACATATGACAAAAAGGGGGAGAACGAAGATATTTTGAACATCATAGTTGCTGATAGACTAAGTCTCAAACATTCTAATATCATCTTTGATTTCATTTTTGTCTAAAGCTTAAAACAGGAAATATCAATTCTAGAAATCAACTTGGATCCATCAGAACCTTCATCATATTCTATACGAAACTCTTCAGGGAAGTACAATGTCTCTAAACTTATATGAATATTAAATTTAGGGGGAGACCTCTCTTTGTCAAAATATTTATGCTTTTTCATCATCAAAAAGGGGGAGATTGTTAGAACATGGTTTGGTTCTACACCTATCATAGAAGTTTTGATGATAACAAGTACTGTTGATGACAATTATGTTCTGACCCTGGTTAGTAAATGTTTTGTATGAAACATTGTTGTCTCCTAATTTTTTAATGAAGTATGCAGACGATGTTCTGGTTCTAAATGGAAAAGGAGAACATGTTACAATTCTGAAGATATAAGAAGTTCTAATATTTTGTAAAAGAAATTCTAAGAGAACTTAAAAAGATACAAATGTAAAAGCATTCTTCAAGACTATCACGCTCGTTAGAAGAAGTTCTGCTATGATCAAAAGACAAAATTCTGAAAGCACCATGCTGCACTACAAACTCTGATTCCTATATGTTAGTTGCTTAGTTTTGATGCGTTACAAGGACTCAAATGGGAATATTTGAAGTAACGGTCAATTTCCAACAGGATCTCATTTTTATGGAAAGCACAATTAATGATAAATATCATTCTTCCATTTGTGGAATTTATGTCTCCAATGGATTGGAATTCTCATGCCTATATAAAGACAAAATCATGAAGAATTTCACACAACTCTTGTATGCATATTGCAGAGAAAATTTTCAACGAAAGCATTCATATTTCTCTAGTTTCAATTGATCTCAAAATATATTGTGTAATACATCACAGTAGTGATATAGCTTATTAGAAGAATCTTTTATACACATTTGTAATTGTTCAATTAGTTGTAATTCCTTGAGAACCAGGTTATGGTTTATCTCAAGAAGACAAAGGAGTTGTCTTTGTGAATTTTAATCTATTGTTATATAGTGGATTAAGACCTCGTTGAGAGAGGAAAATCACCTTAATGGGTGGACTGGAGTAGTTTGAGTTCAAACGAACCAGGATAAAAATAGTTGTGTCAAACTGTTTTAATTTAGAAAACCCTAATTCAAACCCCCCTTTCTTGTGTTTCTCAACCTTCAAAATTAATGGTGATTGGGAAACTCGTCATCAGAACTTGATTCCTTATCACGAGCACGTGATGAAGTTGATTCCTTATTTTGAAGAAATCACATTCGAGCATATATCGAGAGAGGAGAATCACCTTACAAATGCATTGGCCACTTTGTCGTCTATGTTCAAGGTGAAGTGGGCTAATGAGGCGCCTTCGATCACCATCAGGAGATTGGATGAGCCAACTTTATGTTTCGAAGCCGAGGTGGAGTTGGATGGTAATCCTTGGTTCTATGATGTCAAGAGGTACTTAGAAACTCAAGAATCCCCAGAAGAAGCGTCCATCACAGATAAGAAGTTTTTAAGGAGGTTCGCTGCCAAGTTCTTCCTTAGCAATAGTACTCTATACAAGAGAAATCATGATGGTATGTTGCTCAGATGCGTAGACAAGAATGAAGCCTCGAAGATCGTTGAAGATATGAATGAGGGTGCTTTTAGGACCCATTCCAATGGTTACACCATGGCCAAAAAGATTCTGAGGGAGGGCTACTATTGGTCCACTATGGAAACAGACTGTTACAATCATGCCAGAGTTTGTTAGATGTGTCAAGTGTCTGTTGATAAAGTGCATGTTCCTCCTGTTCCTTTGAATGTTCTAACATCTCCATGGCCCTTTGCAATGTGGGGAATTGATATGATTGGGAAGATTGAGCCCACCGCTTCTAACAGCCATCATTTCATCTTGGTTTCTATAGACTATTTCACCAAATGGGTCAAAGCTGCTTCTTATGCTAATGTCACCAAGCAGGTCGTTGCTCGACTCATCAAGCACAATATCATTTGTCCTCATGGGGTCCCTGAGAAGATCATCACTGAAAATGGGTCCAACCTCAACAACAAGATGATGAAGGAACTTTGTGAAACTTTCAAAATCAAATATCATAACTCTTCTCTGTATCGCCCAAAGATGAATGGTGTTGTCGAGGCTGCGAATAAGAATATTAAGACGATTGTGCAGAAGATGGCGGTAACCTACAAGGACTGGCATGAGATATTACCTTTCTCCTTGCATGGTTATCGTACCTCAGTGCGTACATCAACTATGGCAACCCCGTTCTCTCTTGTGTATGGGATGGAAGCAGTTTTGCCTATAGAGGTTGATATTCCTTCTCTGAGAATTATGAAAGATGTTGAGCTCGATGAAGCATAATGGGTGCAGAATCGACTAGACCAGTTGAATCTCATTGATGAGAAACGGTTGGCAACTGTGTGTCATGGCCAAAGTGTATTAGAAAAGGATGAGAAAAGCTTATGACAAGAAGCTGCGCCCTTAGTAATATCAAGCAATTGATCTGGTTCTTAAAAGGATAATTCTTCCTCAAAGTGACCCTAGGGGCAAGTGGACTCCGACCTATGGAGGACCTTTTGTGGTCAAGAAGGTCTTCTCTGGTGGGGCGATGATGCTTATAACTATGGACGGTGAAGACTTCCCACTTCCGGTGAATGTTGATGTGTTGAAAAAGTTCTTCGCATAACTGAATTTGTTGGTTGGATCCAATTATCTTCTTCAAATGAAAAGTGATGAGATGTTTGAGGATACATGAGTAATAGCAGAATTGAAGATTTTTGGTAATGAAGAAAAATACTAAGCAAATGCAAATTTTTCCAAATGGGCCTACGTTTTTGTGATCCAAACTTGTTTCTAAGATTGTACATAACCTCTAAGTCCATCTACACGCCCTTGCATCATTTAATTAATTTATGGTTGAATTATTTCATTAAAATTCAATTTTAAATGAAATAAAATGCAAAAACAAGAAGTAAGGCGTGCAAGGCTTATTATTCAGCATTCTTGAGGTCCAAGCAAGCCCAAATAGCTGGCAATTTCGTCGAAAGTAGGATTGGCATGAAGATTAATCAAATTTTGGAAATATTGTATTTGATTCTTCAATCAAATATTTTTCAATCAATGCAAGATATTTTGACATAATTCTTGACCTAATCTCTTGCCCTATATATATATATATACAATTTCAGATCACAAGGACACGGATTCATGCAGCCAAGAGACTAGGGTTTTGTTCCAAAATCTCAAAGAGAAAATTGCACCATCGAAACCCTAATTGCAGCCTTCCTCAAGCAATTCCAAGCACTGATTCGTGTTCCTGAGTTATTGTAGGGTAAGTACAAGTTTATACCCATGGCCAAACACGTTTGAATCGTGCATACCATGAACTCCGATTGCATTACATTCGTGAATTTCGATTTTTGATTTTTATTGTGTTTTAATGTGAACTAACCATGCTGATGAGTTCTTGAGATGTAATAGAACAGGTTTAATCCATCATTTGCAAGGTTTGGTGGCTAAATCACTAATTGCCATTACTAAGGCATAGCAAACTGAAACGTTCGTATCCCTATTTACAGACACTTTCAAGCTAAACAAACCCCACCAATCGATCTGCAGCCCTCGAATTAGGTGGATAGGGTCCTTTAATCTTTTGTTTTGTGGCTTTTTTTTGCAAGTTCAGGGAAGAAGCTCGTCGGAGAAGACGATCGGAGCTAGGGCTCTGGCGTCCGTCCGACCATCTTACTAATTTACCAAGGCGTGGGAGTATTTGATAAGCCCATTCAAGTGTCTGGGGTCCACCTGCGCGCGTTTGTTTTTTTAATTGATTTCTGAAAACTAGTTTCTCATATATATTTATTGAATCAGTTTAATACATGGATGTATCACCACCCTAGTGGTTAACCATGCGCGCGCTAGTCCTCTCACTCTCTCAAGGCGTGGGTTCGATCCCTGCCTTTTGCAATTTTTTTCATATTTTCCGATTTCTGCAGGTTAATACACATATACAATTGGAATTGTGTTATGAGCATCATAAACACATGGCGCAGTGGATAGGTTTTGGACCTGTGACCCTTAGGTCACGAGTTCAACACCTCCAGGGATCAAATCCTATTTTTTACCACTTTTCTCCTTCAACATTTCTAACATT
The DNA here is from genome assembly GCA_021764765.1 of Vicia sativa. Classification (NCBI taxonomy): domain Eukaryota; kingdom Viridiplantae; phylum Streptophyta; class Magnoliopsida; order Fabales; family Fabaceae; genus Vicia; species Vicia sativa. The sequence continues at coordinate 41,779,011 of CM038797.1, forward strand.
TTTTCAATTTCTTTTTCTTATTTTAATTTCTTTTCACAAATTAATTTCTCACACATAAAAACCCTAAAAAATGTTTTGATTTTAGATTTAGGTTTTAAAAAATCTTTATTTAATTTTTGACACAAAAACATTTAATTTTCTTTGCATTTAAAATATTTTTCTTAATTAAATTCTAATTAACTTAGAATTAGGGTTTTTCTTCATTAAAATCAATTTCTAAAATACTCAAAAATATTTTCTTCTAATATTTAGGTTTCTAACATTTTCCTAACACTTAAAACATTTTTTCTACTGTCTATTTATTATTTTTGCATTTAAATTCTAGAAATCAATGTATAGGTCACAAGGGTTTTTTTTCATGTAATAGCGTAGATTTACTTTATGCCTTTACTTTCCGCACCTCTATTATGTAACTGTCCCAAAGCCTTGTAATAGCGTAGGTTTATTTTCTGCCTTTACTTTCCGCACTATTATAAACAGTATACACTGCTTAGATGTAAGACTAATAGGATTGCATGACAAGATCTAAAATCAACCGTTAGATCACTCTAATTTTCCAAGATAAATATCTGAACTTAACACACTTGCACCCCCTAGGGTATCCTCTCTTGTTGCCTTTCGAATTAACATGGTCATGTCCCTCGAACGTAAGGGTACCATTAGCAAAAGACCCTTGATTCTAAAATCATCACAAAGATCATAGTCTCTTGATGACCCTCGATGTTGCCTACGAATATATGATCTCGTCCATCGGTTGTTGCCTACGAATAAGTGATGATCGTCCCTTCGAATTGCTAAAGGTATCCTTAAAATGTTTCCTTCAATGACCATACGATGACCCTACGCCTGTCCCCTTCACATCCAACGGATAGGGTTACCTACAAACTAATGGTATGGATAGCACTATCCTAAAGGAGAAGGAAAATAACAAGAACGACCCTTTTGAGTAGGTGATAAGACTTTCAATTTCTTGCTCCAATCAAAATACTTTTCACACCTCACACTCTTTTCATAAATACTTTCAAACAAAAAACTTTGTATACTTTCCAACGAGAATCATTACAAAGTTAAACATTTTCCAAACGAAACATTTCTGAACACTCTATATACATTCTTGAGGACTGATACAAGAATCATTACGAAGTCAAAGCGAAATACTTTTCAAAATACATTTCAAATACTTTTCAAATCACATACACACAGAAAGAAAATTTTCAAAAGTGAGCTAAGCAATTAAGAGATCGTATATAACTACGGATGGAAAGGGTGCTAATACCTTCCCTTTTCATAATTACCTCCCTTACTCAGAATCTATCAAAGGTATTTCCTGTTCTTTTCACTTTTCCTTTATTGGATAAAAGAAAAGTCGGTGGCGACTCTTGCTATCCGCAACATTTGCGATAAAATGCAAAACAAACAAGTCAGTTCTCCCACCGTGTTACACCAGCGATGTTTTATCTCTGATCAGTTCTATCCGTGTTTCTACAAGAATTTTCTCCAGTGCGTTTACTTCATGTTAGACTTGGGGCAGATTTGGCCTGATTGAATTGGCCGGTTTGGTTATATGAAATATCTACAACTTGGGGCATACCCCGTAACACCGAAATTTCTACTTCTCCCTAGTAAGTCTCCCAAAGTGAAGGGATTGTGGCCAGATGTTTCCCCAGTTTTTCCTAAAGGTTGTCTATTCCCCAGTATCGTCGGGTGGAGAGTTCTTGTCTGATAACTTGTGATTCATGAGATTTCTTGGTTAAGAATCTATATCCCTAGTGGAGTTGTGTTACTGTTGTGTCAACAAAAGAATGCTCACTTCCCGAGGCGAAGTGGTTATTGATGACTTCTTGAATTCCCTAGTCGAGTTGTTTCATTTGGAAGTTCTTATTTAAGAATTCTCCCCTCTCCCCAGTGTATTAGCTATTCATTTGAGATTTCTTATCCAAGGTTTCTCCTCCCCCCAAATAAATTTTCTTTCGAGATTGTGGCCTAATATTTCTCACTTCCCTAGTGGAGTTTGTCTTATATGAGATATCTTATTTCTTCATACCCAGATGAACTGTTTGATTTGGATTTCTATTCTAAGGATTCTCCCATATCCCCAATGAGTTCGATCCTGTTGATTGGTGATAAAACATTGTACAACCTAAGACACATGCTATTATGAGGTCCTATCCCATATCACTTGTTATCCCCAGTGAAGAATTTTCTTATCAAAAATCATTTGTGAATCTCCAGTTGAGCTTCTTAAGGCCCTAGTTATCTACTCTCCACAAGAGTTGTGTACAAATTTTCTCCTATCATTGACCAAAGATTGGTCGCTCCCCATGATGTCAGTTTTCTTTACTCCTGTTAGATCCAACGTTGTTTGGTATCTTCTTCAGCACCGTCTGATATCCATTTGGTGTTGCATATCAGAATCTACGGTTTCGTCCTGATTTATTTCTCCAGTGAAGTTTGCAATGTATTTTTGCAGCTCTTCTCAGTGATTGTAGCCTGTTTCTACCGGTTACACAATTTATTGTTCCCCACAGAGTTTCATCTATTTGGAGGTTTTCTCCCTAGTGGATTTTGCAATTTATTTTTGCAAGTCTTATCAAGTTTTGGCTTGGTGTTTGATTGGTTTCTTGATTAGCCATTCCCCGGTGAAACATTTAATCATGCATCATTACATTGCATCCTCAAAGTGTAATTTTTCCATTATCTTTGGGAACTTTACTCCATAAAATAATAGTTCAAACAAGTATTGATACATAAGCCTTTATTGCCATTATGTTCCTTAGTGAATTTGCTAACTTCGGGTCATATCCCCGGAGAGGTCTCTATCCTTAGTATCTCAGTTTTCATCTGCACAAATATTTTGTTAACTATTTGATTGGGTTGAGTGTCTACTCAATGTTTTTGGTTGTAGCCCAGTTTCTCTCTGGTGCAATTTCATTTGTTTAGTCTCCATTACCTTTGTTGGTTCATTTTGATGTCCATTAATATACCTTTTGAATGTCAGTTTTGTCCTGATGATCGTTTCAACAAGTGTTTTAGAAGTACGCTCTAATCACTTTGTTTTGGGTCGAGTTTTGTCTCGTCGCTTGTGCATGAAATCCAGTTTTTTCCTGGTACTCATCTAGTTTGTTGTGTTCTAACTAGGTTCCATGAGTCGAGTTTTATCTCATTTTATTTCTTACTCCTGGGATTCTTTCAGTTCCATCATACTATTTATCTCGGGTTGAAACCATTCCCGTTTACTCCTTGGATTCTCTCAGTTCCATCATATTGTCTATCCTTGGTTGGGATGTCTCTTTTGCAGCTATTGGGTTCTTTCAGTTCTATCTTATTGTCCATCCTCTAGTTTGATACTAGTAAGTGCTCTGAGAAATATGCACTCTCACCACTATGTTATGGGTCAAGTTTTGTCTCGTTTCCCATGCGTCAAAATCCAGTTTATGTCCTGGTACCTGTTTCTAGAAAGTTTTGTTCTTCTAGTTTTATCGAGTTGAGTTTTATCGAGTTTTGTGTCACTCATTGGATTCGTTCAGCTCCATCATATTGTTTATCCTTGGTTGACCTGTCTCTTTCATACCTTCAGTTTTCCACAGTTTTCACTATTTACCCCTAGTTGAGACCAACAGGTGTTCCTAGAATCGCACACTCTAGTCACCTTTCTTATGGGACCCTTTTCATAGTTGTCCTAATGCGTACTTTTCAGAGACTAGTCTTATCTAGTCTTCTGATTCGAGTTTTATCTCACCACCTCTATGATCTGGTTCTGTCTCGACACATCCATTTGGAAGTTTAGTTTTGGCTATTCTCTTTGGGTTTGAGTTTTATCTCATCTTTATTCTAGTATGCATTAAAGTTTCGTCTTAACGTATGTCTTTGGAAGGCTAATATTCATTAGACCCTCCCGCTTGTTAAATGTCAATGTTATTTGGCTTTTCTCTAAAAACCAATTTCATTTGGTATTCTCTAACTCCACCATTCTCTGGATCCTTTTGGAAAGTTTCACTCTTCTTCTCAAGAGTGTAAATTTTTGGGTTCTTTTGTATTCAATCCTCTTCCACTTTGAACGCTCGAAGGTTTCCACCAGTTCCCGCTTATCAAGTTTAAGAAGATTGAACAGGGGCAGTTGTTGCACCCCAAAATTTACCCTCTTGAGTTAGTCTTATGTTACATCATAAACATCATATTGCATTGCATTCATACATTATGATAGGATCAAAGTTCTTTGGGTTCTCAAGTCCTCTACATGCTATGGAGGTTGATTGTGTTAGCATTTTGTTCTAAGATAGTCTCAGGCTATCATGTCTTTGGATATTTCAAGTCACAATGATGTATTATCTCATTGATTCCTCAAGAGTTGAAGTTTTGCAAAGAATTGATGAGGAATTCATCTGTGGCATTCATCTCATGGTTTTGGCTTGTTAGTGTTTTAATTTGGCATTACTTTTTGGTAAAACTAGGCTATGACAATGTCTTGATAAATGTCATGACATTCAGAGATTGAAGATAAATCCTACTTGTCAAGGATGTTTAAAGTATAGCTCAGAACTGAAAGCTAAAAGTTGTGCTGGAATTCTGCAGAAAATATTCTGATGTCATAACAGATGTTATGACATTCGATGTACGATACATGCGAATTTGTTTTTCCTGAGATTTTTCAGGAAGTTTGTTGAGCTGCTTTATTATGTTTTCTTTTATTAGATTCATGCTCACGTGGATGTTAGGTTAATCTTAGTTAGACCTAAATTGGTTGTTGAAAAGACCAAGTTTTTAGGATTAATTAAGTGAACCCTAGCTATTATTATGGAAGACCAAAACTGATGTTTCAGGACTGCTTCTATAATAAGAATAGAACCCTTACTCTACTACTGCGCCTCTGGACTGTATTGAAGATTTAGCAGGTTGTATTTTGTGTAATTCTAGTTTCTCTTGTGAGCCAAGCAGTTATCAATTGATAAGTGCCTTGGACTAGGATTTGATTGTAAGGGTAGTTTATCACTCAAAGCTTTGAAGCACGAGTGTTTTGTCTCTTGATTAAAGCTTTGAAGCAAAATCAAGATAGTTTATTGAAGTGTCTCTTCACAATTCAATTAAATCAATAGGTTGATATCACTGCTGTGATTGAGGGGGAGTGAGTAGGAACTCAGGTCTAAGTAGGACTTAGATTGAAGTTGCATTGGGTAGGTTTTAAGTGAAGGAGATAAACTGGTTGGTTTATTCCTGAATTAATTCTACTAATAGTAAATTTCCTCCTTGGCTTGGTAGCCCCCGGATGTAGGTGTAGTTACACCTTTGAGCTGGGTAAACAATTTATTGTGTTCTTTCTTTTGTTTGAATTTATTGTGTGAATTGTTAGCAGTATCGAATCTTGTGTCATAACATTCTCTGTGACATCACGTATCTGCTGCCGAAATTTCAATTGGTATCAGCGGGCACCACTGTTATTTCGAGTGAGATCTAGGGATAATAGTTTACGGCGTAATGGATAAGGAAGGAGGATTTGGAGGTAGACCAACTATCTTGGATGGATCTAATTATGATTCTGGAAACCTCGTATGGTTGCCTTTTGAGATCCTTTGGATATTAAAGCTTGGAGGCTGCGACAAAGGATGGAAACATCCCACCAAGCTTGAGAAGGATGGAAATCATCTTGAAACACGAGGAAGAATGGAACAAAGAAGAAGAGAGCTAGCAGGGAACTCTAAAGCTTTGAATGCCTTATTCAATGGAATAGACATAAATATCTTGAGACTAGTTCATCAATGTGAGTGGCCAAGGATGTTTGGGACACTCTCAAAACTACTCATGAGGGACATCCAAGGTGAAGATGTCAAGACTTGGATGCTCACTACCAAATTTGAGAATTTGAAGATGAAAGAAGATGAGACTATTCATGAGTTTCACATGAATATCTTGGAGATTGCCAACACCTCGGGAGCACTTGGTGAGAAGATGTCGGAAGAAGTGGTGAGAAGATTCTCGGATCATTGCCTAAAGGTTTGCAATGAAAGTGGCTATAGAGGAAGCTCAGGATATCAGCACCTTGAAGGTGGAAGAACTTGTTGGATATCTCCAGACTTTTGAGATGGGAATCAGTGAAACTGTTGACAAGAAGAACAAGAGCATAGCACTTGTATCCAACTCTGAAGAGGGATGCAAGGAAGATGATGAAGAGAAGACATCTGAAGCTATAGCTATGCTTGGAAGGCAGTTCAACAGACACATCAAGAGAATTGATCCAAAGTCAAGGTCCAATGTCAAGGACATTTCATCTGACATTAGCAGATCTTATGACTCCAGCAGAAGATCCAAGTCAGAGGAAAAAGGAATTCAAAGCAGAGAAATCCAGTGTCATGGTTGTGAAGGATATGGGCATATTAGAGCTGAATGTCCCACCTTTCTAAAGAAACAAAAGAAAGGGATGATTGTCACTTGGTCTGATGGTGACTCAGGAAGTGAATCTGAGGAAGAAGTAGCCAAACTTGTCACTGCTCTCTCTAGAGTGTGCAATTCTGATATGGATTCTAGTGATGAGGAAGTGACATTTGAAGAACTTGCTGAAACCTACAAGAAGCTGCTGTGTGTAAGGAGTGGTGAAATATGTCAGCAAAATGAGAAACAGAAAAAGCTGATTGTGAAGTTGGAAGCTGAGAATGCAAAATTGAAAGCTGAGAAGAAAGAAAACACAACTACTATAAGTCACCTCAACAGTGAAATTATAGTGTTGAACTCCAAACTTGATCAGATGTCTAAGTCTGTCAAAATGTTGACATCTGGTACTGATAAATTGGAGGAAATTCTTCAGCTTGGAAAAATTGCAGGAAATAAGCATGGCCTAGGATATGAAGCTGCAAAGAAATCTGCTGGTGACAAGAAGAAGAACAGATCTGGCAAATTAATGTCAAAGAAGATGTCACAACAAAAGGCAGGAAATAGGTCTGGCCTAGGATATGTTGAGGCAAAGAAATTTGCTGATAATAGAAAGAAGAACAGACCTAATAAACCAATGCCAAAGCAGATGTCACAACATTGGGGTCAACATCAAGATCAAAGAAACATGAACAAAAAGTTTCAAAGATGGAGATGTCATTATTGTGGGAGGTTTGGTCACATAAAGCCTTTTGCTTTAGACTACATGGATATCCTAATCAAGTTCCTTATGTGAAGCCTAAGATCAATAAGGTATCATACACTCAGCGATGGAAGAAGAAGTGCAACTCTGATAGCTCAGACTTCACTTAGAGTGTCTGCCAAGGAAGATTGGTACTTTGATAGTGGGTGTTCTAAGCATATGAATGGAATCAAAAATCTTCTGAATGATGTTAAACCTCATTCTACCAATTATGTTACTTTTAGAGATGGAGCTAAAGGAGAAATCAAAGGTGTTGGAAACTTAGACTGTTCTGGAATTCCAAACCTAAATGGAGTGTTGCTGGTAAAAGGCTTGACTGCTAATCTCATAAGCATAAGTCAGCTATGTGATCTGGGATTCAAAGTCAACTTCACTAGGTCTGAATGTCTTGTAATCAATGATAAACAAGAAGTGGTTATGAGAGGAATCAGATCAAGGGACAACTGCTACATGTGGGAATCTGAGAAGACCAACCTGTCTTCTGGGTGCTCTACAGACACAGATGAAAAGGAGGTAACATTGTGGCACCAAAAAATTGGTCATTTACATCTCAGAGGAATGAAAAAGATCATTCCCATGGAGGCAGTCAGAAGGATACCAAGACTTCACATTGATGAAGGGAGAGTCTGTGGTGAGTGTAAAGTTGGAAAGCAAACCAGAATGTCACACTCTATGTCTAGACATCTGAACACTTCTAAAGTGCTTAAGCAAGCTCCTAAGGCCTGGTATGAAAGGATGACCAAGCTCCTTACTGACAAAGGATATAGGAAAGGAGCCTTGGATAAAACTCTCTTTGTCAAGAATGAAGGAGGAAAGATAATGGTGGCTCAAATTTATGTTAATGACATAGTATTTGGAGGAATGTCAGACACAATGGTGAGACATTTTGCCAACCAAATGCAAGCTGAATCTGGAATGAGCCTCATGGAAGAGTTGATTTATTTTCTTGGACTGCAAGTCACACAGATGGAAGACTCAACATTCCTTTCACAGAGCAAGTATGCAAGGAATTTTGTCAAGAAGTTTGGAATGGAGAATTCCAGCCATAAGAGGACTCCTGCTCCTACACATTTGAAGTTGCCTACGAACACAAGTGGAGAAAATGTTGATCAAAGCTTGTATAAAAGCACTTCTGGAGGATGTTTCTTCTTGGGAAACAATCTTGTTTCTTGGTTCAGCAAGAAGCAAAACTGTGTGTTCTTGTCCACTGATGAGGCTGAGTACATAGCAGCTGGTAGCAGTAGCTCTCAGATGGTCTGGATGAAGCAGATGCTGACTGAGTACAATGTCATACAGGATGTCACGACATTGTACTGTGACAACTTGAGTGCTATTAATATCTCAAAGAATCCTATACAACACAGTAGGACTAAGCATATTGACATTAGACATCACTTCATCAGAGACCTTGTGGAAGAGAAAGTGGTTAAATTGGAACATGTATCCACTGAACTTCAACTGGATGACATTTTTACTAAAGCTCTTGAGGCTAGTCAGCTTGAGCTTTTAAGGGGCAAGATGGGTACTTGTCAATATGAGGAGTTGTAGCAATTAACTTTGCTTACAAAAAGGAATGGAAGAGACCTTTTATTTCAATTAATTATAAGTGGGTCATTTAATTATTTTCATCTTAATCTTAAAAGGTCCAAGAATAGGAAGAGACTCCTTCATATAATAGTTTCTTCATTTGAAAGTATCATATTTTCTTCATCCAAAAGATACTCACAAACCCTCTGCCATTCTCGCTCTCATTCCCTCAAAATTGTTCAGCAAAATATGTCTTCATCCTCTTCATCATCTCAAGAATCTGGTTCTTCATCTCCTACCATGGCTGAGGTTAGGGCAAATGCTGAAGCCATGCATGTTGAAGCTCTGAGGGTGACTCCACTGCGTGCAATTGCTACTGACCCAGAAAAGGTCAAGAAATTGCGTACAAGGAATGCACGAAGGTCACAAGCATCACCTTCTGGTAAGACCTCTGAACCATCTTCTTCTGTACCCTCAGAAACAGCAAACAGAGAGGGGTCTAGTGAAGCAACTCGTTTTTTTTAAAAAAAATCATTTAAATTGAATTTTCAAAACAATGAAATCGCCACCTAATTTTATTTGTTCTAAAGAAGAACGGGAAAATATAGATAAAACCCACGAAAGAAAAGAATAAGACGGTCTACGAAATTAAAAGATATAGGTTCAGGAGTTGGTTATGCAAGGGGAAGGTATTAGCACCCCTCACATCCATCGTACTCGATGGTACCCATTTAGTTCAAAATGTGGTTGTGTGTTAGTGTGAAAATTTTACGATCTTCTAAGTTTGAAATGAGAAAGAAAGGGAGAAGAAATGTTTTTATTATTTTGAGTTTGACACGGTTTTGAAACCGTGTGCCTACGTATTCCCTCGTGCAATGGGAAAGTCAAAACTCCGTAGTTCTTCTAGAAAATAATTGTTTGTTGATTGATTTTAAATGAAAAGACAAGTCGTCATTTTAAAGGAGAAGACTCGTCTAACGTCCACAAGGTGTGATAAAGAATAAAGGACTACGCACCAACATGAGGGAGGGTTTGAGAACACCTCTAGTACTCAAGTGGAGAAGTCGAAAACCTTGGGAATAGAGGAAGAAGCATCTCAATTATAAATGAATCATGTCTAATCTTGAAAAGGGTTTAAAGGTAAATGGTGCTTGGAGCGTACAAAAGATATTGAATGTGTTGGAATTGATTTTAAATTGTGGATGACAAGTACCAAAACGTTGGGCTATCCTCTAACGATTCAATACTCGAGATTGGTGATTGAGGTCAACCGATCATCTCTCATCCAAAATCTTTATTATGAAAAGAGTGAGGTGAAACAAAGTTCACTTTTATTAAGTGTATGAAATAAAGTATTTAAGTCATTGGGTTACCCTCTAATGGCCCAAATACTTTACATTTTAATTAAATCGTCGGGATATCCTCTAACGGTTCAATTAAATACCATAGCACTATGTTTTTTGTAGAAATTCATTTTTGAAAATAACTCGACGTTGGATCGAGGTTTGAGAAGAAGACTCGACGTTGGGTCGAATTTTATTGAAAGTGTTTTAAATGCTTGGTGAATGGAAAAAGAATAGGATCGAGATAATTGTAAATCACAAGTAAAATCGACAAAGCCCATACAAGGTGGCCAACCTAATAATTAAATTACATGTGTACTAGCAAAGTGGGCTAGTCTACTATAACGACTAATTGGAACAATTAATCGAAATAGGCTCACTGTAAGAAGGCCCAGGATCAAGCGTACATGTGTGCATGTGTGGTCATCGCGACGCTTCATAGCTTTGTCGACTTACGGGTTTAAAAATAATTTACAAATATTAGTTTTAAAAAAGATTTTTTTGGTTTGTGTAAGTGACAGTTAAATTAAAATAAAATAAATGTTCACTAAATTATTACAAGAATTGTTTTTTGGGAGAGGGATACATGAATTATAAATGGGGATTAAACGGTAAAATAAAGTAGAAAGCGGTAAATTAATTACAATGCAACAAGGGAATTGGGGTACAATTGTACGAATGGGGATAAAGATAAATTAAAGAGAAGCGATAAATTGATAAAAACATACAAATAGAAACTAAATGTGGTAAAATTTAAATATCGATTAGCGTATTTTATTTTATTAATTAGAATAGATTATATGAACTAATTCTAAAAAATGCAACCACTATATTACAGTATAATTTGAATTTATTTACCGATGAATAAATAAAGCATAAAAATAGTATGTATATAGTATATATAATACTAAATATAAGAAATAAATATAATATGTATATTTACAATAATAAATATAAGAAATAAAAAAACATGTATAATTATATTTACAGTATAAAATATAAAATAAAGTAAAAATGCAAGTATATTGTATGTACGTTATTAAATATTAAATAAAAATACTAATATGAACATTAAAATGCTAATGATAAAAATGTAGATGTGCTAAAAGAAATTGAATGTTTTGAACCATCCTCGGATGTCTATACAAATAATAAACTCATTAGTAGCATAAGTGGTATAAAAATCGAAATGAAACAAAATTGCAATGAATAAACATGGTTAGTAAGCAAAGTATAGAATCGAAATCGAAAGTGAAATTGGACATGTTTAGAAATATGGTGTATATACAAGACATGGGGTGTATTTCTGAAAATCTACAAGGCCCAGTTTAGAACTGTGCTAAGCCCATATATTATTTTTTTTGTCCACAGTCTACAATTATAAATAAAAAAAAACAATCAGAATTTCTTTTAGCAAATATTTTCTTGTCACGTTATTTTTTCTAAGTGTAACACTATGTCAATTGGTCAACATTGTTAATGAGTCATCAGATAAAATAAAAATAAATAAATAATGAAATTGAATAAACTATAAATCCAATCCAACTCTTACTAAATCTAATCCTAAGTGTATGGAGTTTACTAGGAGTAAACAAGTCCCTTTATTAACAAATTGCTGCAACAAATAATCTGACATTAGTAACACAAGATCATGAATAATTTTGGAATCTTTGAGTAAACCCAAATCACAAGCTATATCTATATGCATTGAACCATATAAAGTTATGAATGAAGAAATACAAGAATCTCACCTATGTGTAAAACAGAAAGTCTGGTGGTGTGAGCTAGCGAATTTGGCAGATGGAGGGTGTGGTTTGTTGAATGGAAGTAGGATGGTGTGATGTGATGAATGGAGGGAGTATGTGTGAGGTGGTGGTGATGAAGGCTACTGTGAGAGAGATGAAATGGAACGGTGAGATTGAATGAGAAAGATGAAGATATTATATCTTCTCACCACTTTTGTTTTCTTTTCGGATCTCTATGAAATGCCTCCGCCTCCCATTTGGTTTTGATTTTACCTCCACTATTAATTATATCAACATATATATACTAAAATTAGGTTAAAGTTATTTTTTTAAAATGCCAAAAATGCCCTTAATATGAAATGGGTCACAAAAATGGGTCAAGTAAAAATTAATAAGCCCAAAAGTAATTTTTGTTGGATTTTTTGAGATAAAAAATGGACACCTAAAATTGTCAAAAATAGTAAAAGTTCGGACAATAAATTATCCGAAAAAATAAAATGAGTACATTAAAATAAACTACAAGTCTTATTAATTAAAGAAAAATTATTGAAATGGTTAAAATTGAAATAAAATGATAATAAAAAATACCCGATTTTAAAACGTTTACGGTTAAAAACGAGACTCAAAAATGTATCGAAAAATTAGGGAGAACACATTTTCATGATCTACGCGACACGTAGATTCATAAAGCAGTGAATAAAAAATGAAAACTTGAAATATTTTCTCCGCTAATTTTCGCCGATGTCAATTGCTTTTAATAAATTTATAAAATCGAAATATCGATATCATCGACATATAAATAAATTAAAATAATGCAATAAGCAGGGAGAGGTAAAATAAATGAACTAAAATAACGGGTATTTTACAATTAAAAGCGATGCAAATATCGATTTAGGTGACTTTTGGTCAATTTAAATCTGACGATATGATGCATATCACGATTAATGAATATTTGTTTTTAATTTTAAATATAATGCAATTAGAAAATAGCGGGGTAAAATTTGGGGTGCACGGTTGCCCTATTTAAATATCTTCAACGGATGATATGAAGATGATCAAGCTTCATATTATCGCAGTGGGAGATAGTTAAATATCAAAAACCCAAAATTTTGCCCTGAGATGTAATGGGTATGCTGTGAATAAAATATAATGAGAAAGTGTTGAATGCAATGTTTTTTTTATACATTTTTTTTAATGATGTATGATACGAGACAAACTCTGCGGGGAAAACATCGAAGACATTCAGAAAAATCATTGAATGAACTTCGGAAAAATATTCGAGCATATTCAGAAATGCATTGAATATACAAGAAACAAAACATCAGAGACATTCAGAAGGACATTGAACGGACTCTGGAAGACATCATCAAAGACATTCAGAAAAATCATTGAATGAACTTCGGAAAAAAGATTCGAGTATATTCAGAAATGCATTGGATATACAAGAAACGAAACATCAGAGACATTCAGAAGAATCATTGAACGGACCCTGGAACACATCATCAAAGACATTCAGAAAAATCATTGAATGAACTTCGGAAAAAAGATTCGAGCATATTCAGAAATGCATTGAATATACGGGAAACAAAACATCAGAGATATTCAGAAAATTCATTGAACGGACTCTGGAACACATCGTCAAAGACATTCAGAAAAATCATTGAAGGAACTTCGGAAACAAGGTTCGAGCATATTCAGAAATGCATTGAATATACGAGAAACAAAACATCAGAGACATTCAGAAAAATCATTGAACGGACCCTGGAACACATCATCAAAGACATTCAGAAAAATCATTGAATGAACTTTGGAAAAAGATTCGAGCATATTCAGAAATGCATTGAATATACGAGAAACAAAACATCAGAGACATTCAGAAAAATCATTGAACGGACCCTGGAACACATCATCAAAGACATTCAGAAAAATCATTGAATGAACTTTGGAAAAAGATTCGAGCATATTCAGAAATGCATTGAATATACGAGAAACAAAACATCAGAGACATTCAGAAAAATCATTGAACGGACCCTGGAACACATCATCAAAGACATTGAAAAATCATTGAATGAACTTTGGAAAAAGATTGAGCATATTGACGCATTGAATATCGAAACAAAACATCAGAGACATTCAGAAAAATCATTGAACGGACCCTAGAAGACATCATCAAAGACATTCAGAAAAATCATTGAATGAACTTTGGAAAAAGATTCGGGCATATTCAGAAATGCATTGAATATACGAGAAACAAGACATCTATTTTGGTAGGTACCGAGTAAGTTGGACTTTGACCGCAAGGTAAAATATTGACTGTAACAAGACCTCGGGAAATGCAAATGATGATAAAATGCTCTTGTTATGCATGGTATATGAATTTTGTGATGCACGATATATGAATGATCTATGCATGTAGTATGTAATGCAAACGTTTATGACAACGGAGATTGACTCTTTTGTGGAGGTAAGATGGGAACTCTGATTCCTCAACACGGAGAACACTGCCAACTCTGCTTGGAAAGAAAATGTCTTGCGAAACACTTCTAACACACTTGTGAACTGTATCGAAAATGATGATCCTTGGAGGAAGGACTGAAGTGCTGCCTGGGGATTGTCCCGGATTAGCTGATTGTTGAGGATAAACCGATCATGGCTTCAACTCTTGAAATGACTGAGGGGAAAGGAGTGCCCCGGTATAAGTCTTGAAAATGCTCTTCTGATTAAAACAATTTTGAGAAAGACTTGCACTGAGCGACAAATCTTGAACTAATTCACAACAGGATCTGAAAGATACTTGCCCCTGATTAGGATCACTGACCATGTTTCTTAACAGTTTGGACTTCCTTGATGAGGAAAACTTTTTTACCAGCAAAAATTGTTTATTCAAACACGGTAGATTTAATGCAAAGTTCATGCACATGTTTTGAAATGAAAATCATTTTTGGAATGATGTAATTGTTGTATTGAAAATGGATCACTGGTTAAAACACAGTGGTTTAAAAATTTTAAAGTGAAAGAAAAGACAAAAGTATGGATATACCAAGACAATTGATTTGCAAAAGACCTTAGGAGTCATATTACGCAACCTTGCTGTATTATACTTTCAAAAGAAACCGGGCTTCAATTAGGTCTTTTGAGGGTTGTAACGTGGTCTGGTTCACGGTTTAAGAAATAAAGGATAAAGGCTCAAAATTTATTTGTACCCAAACCCAATCTTCGTGATGTTCTTCAGTCCTACGCTCGGTTAACTCAGATTGTGCATTTAGATTCCAATAGATTTTGGACTGTACACTGATAGTGATGATGGCTCAGAAACTGACATATTCTTGAGATAACAGTCACTTCTTTTTTGCAACATTTTGCTGTTTGAGGACTTTTGTCAACTCTTGTTTTGAATTTCGTCATCCCTAACTTTTGCCTGAACCGTTTCATTACGGTCAGCGGGATGCCCCAATTTTTTGATATATATTTTTTGGAAAGACAGTGACTGCTTGCCTTTATGTGCGAAGGAACATCTTCGACAATTCTTTGATGTGTGTGAAGGAAACTTGATTAAATACAACCTTTATTGAAAGGCGTCTTGAATGAATGCACATCCAAATTAACTGAGAATTACCCTGCCCCAAGTTAAAATGTGGGTTTTTCGTATTGAAAGAAACTCCAACTTCTAGGCTCGAAGGGGTTGACAAGGGATTAACTTCCTTATTTCTCCGGTGTTTGGGAATTGAAACAATGCCTGTATATCATCAGCAAAGTTTTATTCGAAAGAAGCATACCAACAACAAATATGGGTATCTTGTTTTTATCATCCTCCCTCCAATCTTTGCAAAAACAAAAGCTCGGTAGAGAAATTAAACAGGGAAAAAATATATATTTGAAAGCGATAAATGTAAATGATTTAAATCAAAACAATGCAATGCTCATTTCATTAAAATCAACATGAAATTACAAACAAGATTTGAAAGCAATAGTTTAACATAAACAAGGGAAAATGCAAACAGAAAGAAACATGGCTTAGTGACTAATCAGCTACAAGGATGAGCTGTCCTGTCTGAAACACTGGCTTTATGAGGTAACTTGATATATTCTGACCCATCAGTTGGTTGATTTCATATCTTAATAGCTCTTGGTCTCTTTGAAGTTCTTCCATAGTTTTCTGAACCATGCTTTAAATCCAAGGTATTGAGAAATCAGTTTGACGGTAAATCAACAAGCGAAGAGAGATAGACAAAATGAGATTTCGACAACTTGAATGTATGCATGAAATATGAGATGGATGCAATGGAATGTAATGTCATCCTTGAAAAGATATAATGAAATGCAATATTACATACACAAATGGAATGCAACATAAGGATAGTATAGGTTCACAAAGGCGTGAAAGCAGGGGATGATACAAGCAATCGAACAACTTATTGGGTGGGATCCTATGATAGGATGGCTCTAAGCTTTCTACAATAATTACCCAAAGGATAGTTTTAAGGTTTTACGCTAAGTGTTTCTTGGAGTCTCGGATCCCTTTTAACAAACACTATCATCCGAGAGCCTACGTGGTAGCAGTATTTGGAAAAGTATACCCAAAGCGGCTCTTAACGGATACTCAAAATCTAAAATTTGAGCGTTTGGTCTCGGTTAGGACAACATGAACAAACTTAGAGTTATAGGTCATTTGTCCAAAGATTGATGTCCTCGCTATCGGCGGGCCAACAACCTCCTTAAAACAACCAACTCTAAGCGGAGTCTTGGCCGGGCCAACAAGACAATGGAGTCGGTGGACCTAGGCTGCTCAACCCCTCTATTCCTAAAAGGTGACACGGCACGGGTAGTGGGCTTATCTATGTATCAATAATCCCATCAAGAATTCCCACACAATGGATATATAAATAAGATAATAAATAAAGCATAGAAAAATAAATAACTGAAACATAAACATAAGATGAAGTACAAAGAAGAAAGTAAAATAAAATGATAAACACACAACCACACAAAGAACTAAACTAGGGTTAACTCGCTTGAGAAAATATCCCCAGTGAAGTCGCCAACTGAAGCAACTCGTTTTTTTTAAAAAAAATCATTTAAATTGAATTTTCAAAACAATGAAATCGCCACCTAATTTTATTTGTTCTAAAAGAAGAACGGGAAAATATAGATAAAACCCACGAAAGAAAAGAATAAGACGGTCTACGAAATTAAAAGATATAGGTTCAGGAGTTGGTTATGCAAGGGGAAGGTATTAGCACCCCTCACATCCATCGTACTCGATGGTACCCATTTAGTTCAAAATGTGGTTGTGTGTTAGTGTGAAAATTTTACGATCTTCTAAGTTTGAAATGAGAAAGAAAGGGAGAAGAAATGTTTTTATTATTTTGAGTTTGACACGGTTTTGAAACCGTGTGCCTACGTATTCCCTCGTGCAATGGGAAAGTCAAAACTCCGTAGTTCTTCTAGAAAATAATTGTTTGTTGATTGATTTTAAATGAAAAGACAAGTCGTCATTTTAAAGGAAGACTAGTCTAACGTCCACAAGGTGTGATAAAGAATAAAGGACTACGCACCAACATGAGGGAGGTTTGAGAACACCTCTAGTACTCAGTGGAGAAGTCGAAAACCTTGGGAATAGAGGAAGAAGCATCTCAATTATAAATGAATCATGTCTAATCTTGAAAAGGGTTTAAAGGTAAATGGTGCTTGGAGCGTACAAAAGATATTGAATGTGTTGGAATTGATTTTAAATTGTGGATGACAAGTACCAAAACGTTGGGCTATCCTCTAACGATTCAATACTCGAGATTGGTGATTGAGGTCAACCGATCATCTCTCATCAAAATCTTTATTATGAAAAGAGTGAGGTGAAACAAAGTTCACTTTTATTAAGTGTATGAAATAAAGTATTTAAGTCATTGGGTTACCCTCTAATGGCCCAAATACTTTACATTTTAATTAAATCGTCGGGATATCCTCTAACGGTTCAATTAAATACCATAGCACTATGTTTTTTGTAGAAATTCATTTTTGAAAATAACTCGACGTTGGATCGAGGTTTGAGAAGAAGACTCGACGTTGGGTCGAATTTTATTGAAAGTGTTTTAAATGCTTGGTGAATGGAAAAAGAATAGGATCGAGATAATTGTAAATCACAAGTAAAATCGACAAAGCCCATACAAGGTGGCCAACCTAATAATTAAATTACATGTGTACTAGCAAAGTGGGCTAGTCTACTATAACGACTAATTGGAACAATTAATCGAAATAGGCTCACTGTAAGAAGGCCCAGGATCAAGCGTACATGTGTGCATGTGTGGTCATCGCGACGCTTCATAGCTTTGTCGACTTACGGGTTTAAAAATAATTTACAAATATTAGTTTTAAAAAAGATTTTTTTGGTTTGTGTAAGTGACAGTTAAATTAAAATAAAATAAATGTTCACTAAATTATTACAAGAATTGTTTTTTGGGAGAGGGATACATGAATTATAAATGGGGATTAAACGGTAAAATAAAGTAGAAAGCGGTAAATTAATTACAATGCAACAAGGAATTGGGGTACAATTATGCGAATGGGGATAAAGATAAATTAAAGAAAGCGATAAATTGATAAAACATACAAATAGAAACTAAATGTGGTAAAATTTAAATATCGATTAGCGTATTTTATTTTATTAATTAGAATAGATTATATGAACTAATTCTAAAAAATGCAACCACTATATTACAGTATAATTTGAATTTATTTACCGATGAATAAATAAAGCATAAAAATAGTATGTATATAGTATATATAATACTAAATATAAGAAATAAATATAATATGTATATTTACAATAATAAATATAAGAAATAAAAAAACATGTATAATTATATTTACAGTATAAAATATAAAATAAAGTAAAAATGCAAGTATATTGTATGTACGTTATTAAATATTAAATCAAAATACTAATATGAACATTAAAATGCTAATGATAAAAATGTAGATGTGCTAAAAGAAATTGAATGTTTTGAACCATCCTCGGATGTCTATACAAATAATAAACTCATTAGTAGCATAAGTGGTATAAAAATCGAAATGAAACAAAATTGCAATGAATAAACATGGTTAGTAAGCAAAGTATAGAATCGAAATCGAAAGTGAAATTGGACATGTTTAGAAATATGGTGTATATACAAGACATGGGGTGTATTTACGAAAATCTACAAGGCCCGAGTTTAAACATGCTAAGCCCATATATTATTTTTTTGTCCACAGTCTACAATTATAATTTTTCCCAGTCCTAAATTAATGGTCAACATTGTTTGAGTCATCGGATAAAATAAAAATAAATAAATAATGAAATTGAATAAACTATAAATCAATCCAACTCTTACTAAATCTAATCCTAAGTGTATGGGTCCAAGTCTTTATTAACAAATTTGCAACAAATAATCGACATTAGTAACACAAGATCATGAATAATTTTGGAATCTTTGAGTAAACCCAAATCACAAGCTATATCTATATGCATTGAACCATATAAAGTTATGAATGAAGAAATACAAGAATCTCACTTATGTGTAAAACAGAAAGTCTGGTGGTGTGAGCTAGCGAATTTGGCAGATGGAGGGTGTGGTTTGTTGAATGGAAGTAGGATGGTGTGATGTGATGAATGGAGGGAGTATGTGTGAGGTGGTGGTGATGAAGGCTACTGTGAGAGAGATGAAATGGAACGGTGAGATTGAATGAGAAAGATGAAGATATTATATCTTCTCACCACTTTTTTGTTTTCTTTTCAGATCTCTATGAAATGCCTCCGCCTCCCATTTGGTTTTTTCAGATTTTACCTCCACTATTAACAATTATATCAACATATATATACTAAAGAATTAGGTTAAAGTTATTTTTTTTAAAATGCCAAAAATGCCCTTAATATGAAATGGGTCACAAAAATGGGTCAAGTAAAAATTAATAAGCCCAAAAGTAATTTTTGTTTGATTTTTTGAGATAAAAAATGGACACCTAAAATTGTCAAAAATAGTAAAAGTTCGGACAATAAATTATCCGAAAAAATAAAATGAGTACATTAAAATAAACTACAAGTCTTATTAATTAAAGAAAAATTATTGAAATGGTTAAAATTGAAATAAAATGATAATAAAAAATACCCGATTTTAAAACGTTTACGGTTAAAAACGAGACTCAAAAATGTATCGAAAAATTAGGGAGAACACATTTTCATGATCTACGCGACACGTAGATTCATAAGCGATGAATAAAAATGAAAACTTGAAATATTTTCTCGCTAATTTTACATGATGTCAATTGCTTTTAATAGACTGTTTATAAAATCGAAATATCGATATCATCGACATATAAATAAATTAAAATAATGCAATAAACAGGCAGAGAGGTAAAAATAAATGAACTAAAATAACGGGTATTTTACAATTAAAAACGATGCAAATATCGATTTAGACTGACTTTTGGTCAATTTAAATCGACGATATGATGCATATGCGATTAATAATGAATATGTTTTTTAATTTTAAATATAATGCAATTAGAAAAATAGCGAGGTAAAATTTGGGGTGCTGATTGCCTATTTAAATATCTTCAACGGATGATATGAAGATGATCAAGCTTCATATTATCGCGATGGGAGATAGTTAAATATCAAAAACCAAAATTTTGCCTACGAGATGTAATGGGTATGCTGTGAATAAAATATAATGAGAAAGTGTTGAATGCAATGTTTTTTTTATACATTTTTTTTAATGATGTATGATACGAGACAAACTCTGCGGGGAAAACATCGAAGACATTCAGAAAAATCATTGAATGAACTTCGGAAAAATATTCGAGCATATTCAGAAATGCATTGAATATACAAGAAACAAAACATCAGAGACATTCAGAAGGACATTGAACGGACTCTGGAAGACATCATCAAAGACATTCAGAAAAATCATTGAATGAACTTCGGAAAAAAGATTCGAGTATATTCAGAAATGCATTGGATATACAAAAGCGAAACATCGAGACATTCGGAAGAAGAATCATTGAACGGACCCTGGAACACATCATCAAAGACATTCAGAAAAATCATTGAATGAACTTCGGAAAAAAGATTCGAGCATATTCAGAAATGCATTGAATATACGGGAAACAAAACATCAGAGATATTCAGAAAATTCATTGAACGGACTCTGGAACACATCGTCAAAGACATTGAAAAAATCATTGAAGGAACTTGGAAACAAGGTTCGAGCATATTGATAAATGCATTGAATATCGAAAACAAAACATCGAGACATTCGAAAAATCATTGAGCGGACCACGGACACATCATCAAAGACATTGAAAAATCATTGAATGAACTTTGGAAAAGATTGAACATATTGAAATGCATTGAATATACGAGAAACAAAACATCAGAGACATTCAGAAGGACATTGAACGGACCCTGAAACACATCATCAAAGACATTCAGAAAAATCATTGAATGAACTTTGGAAAAAGATTCGAGCATATTCAGAAATGCATTGAATATACGAGAAACAAAACATCAGAGACATTCAGAAAAATCATTGAACGGACCCTGGAACACATCATCAAAGACATTCAGAAAAATCATTGAATGAACTTTGGAAAAAGATTCGGGCATATTCAGAAACGCATTGAATATACGAGAAACAAAACATCAGAGACATTCAGAAAAATCATTGAACGGACCCTAGAAGACATCATCAAAGACATTCAGAAAAATCATTGAATGAACTTTGGAAAAAGATTCGGGCATATTCAGAAATGCATTGAATATACGAGAAACAAAACATCAGAGACATTCAGAAAAATCATTGAACGGACCCTGGAACACATCATCAAACATTGGAAAATCATTGAATGAACTTTGGAAAAAGATTCGAGCATATTCAGAAATGCATTGAATATACGAGAAACAAAACATCAGAGACATTCAGAAAAATCATTGAACGGACCCTGGAACACATCATCAAAGACATTCAGAAAAATCATTGAATGAACTTTGGAAAAAGATTCGAGCATATTCAGAAATGCATTGAATATACGAGAAACAAAACATCAGAGACATTCAGAAAAATCATTGAACGGACCCTGGAACACATCATCAAAGACATTCAGAAAAATCATTGAATGAACTTTGGAAAAAGATTCGGGCATATTCAGAAACGCATTGAATATACGAGAAACAAAACATCAGAGACATTCAGAAAAATCATTGAACGGACCCTAGAAGACATCATCAAAGACATTCAGAAAAATCATTGAATGAACTTTGGAAAAGATTCGAGCATATTGATATGCATTGAATATCGAGAAACAAAACATCGAGACATTCGGAAAAATCATTGAACGGACCTCGGAACATCATCAAAGACATTGGAAAAATCATTGAATGAACTTTGGAAAAAGATTGAGCATATTGAAATGCATTGAATATCGAGAAACAAAACATCGAGACATTAGGAAAAATCATTGAGCGGACCTGGAACACATCATCAAACATTCGGAAAAATCATTGAATGAACTTTGGAAAAAGATTCGAGCATATTGAAATGCATTGAATATCGAGAAACAAAACATCGAAGATTGAGAGAAAAATCATTGAGCGGACCTGAACACATCATCAAAGACATTCGGAAAAATCATTGAATGAACTTTGGAAAAAATCGAGGCATATTCGAAGCGCATTGAATATCGAGAAACAAAACATCGAGACATTGAGAAAAATCATTGAGCGGACCTAGAAGACATCATCAAAGACATTCGAGAAAAATCATTGAATGAACTTTGGAAAAGATTGAGCATATTGATGCATTGAATATCTGAGCAAAGACATCTATTTTGGTAAATACCGAGTAAGTTGGACTTTGACATAGGTAAAATATTAGTGTAACAAGACCTCGGAAATGCAAATGATGATAAGCATCTTGTTATGCATGGTATATGAATTTTGTGATGCATGATATGAATGATCTATGCATGTAGTATGTAATGCAAGCGTTTATGACAACGAGATTGACTCTTTTGTGGAGGTAAGATAGGACTCGATTCCTCAACACGGAGAACACTGACTCGCTTGGAAGAAAATGTCTTGCGAAACACTTAACACACTTGTTGTATCGAAAATGATGATCCTTGGAGGAAGGGCTGAAGTCTTCCAGGGATTGTCCGATTAGGCGATTGTTGAGGATAAACCGATCATGGCTTCAACTCTTGAAATGGTAGGGAAAGGAGTGCCCGGTATAAGTCTTGAAAATGCTCTTGATTAAAACAATTTGAGAAAGACTTGCCTTTGACGACAAATCTTGAACTAGTTCAGCAGGATCGAAGATACTTGCCACGATTAGGATCAACGACCAAGTTTCTTATGATTTGGACTTCCTTGATGAGGAAAACTTGTTTACCGGCAAAATTGTTTATTCAAACACGGTAGATTTAATGCAAAGTTCATGCACATGTTTTGAAATGAAAATCATTTTGGAATGATGTAATTGTTGTATTGAAAATGGATCCTTTGGTTAAAACAGTGGTTTAAAAATTTAAAAGAAAGAAAAGACAAAAGTATGGATATACCAAGACAATTGATTTGCAAAGACCTTAGGAGTCATATTCAGCAACCTTGCGTAGTATACTTTCAAAAAAAGCCGGGCTTGATTAGGTCTTTTGAGGGTTGTAACGATGAGTGCAGTTCACGGTTTAAGAAATAAAGGATAAAGGCTCAAAATTTATTTGTACCCACCCAATCTTCGTGATGTTCTTGAGTCCTACGCTCGGTTAACTTCAGTTGTGCATTTAGATTCCAATAGATTTTGGATTGTACAGCATGATATGATGGCTCGAGCTGACATATTCTTGAGATAACGATCCTTCTTTTTAACATTTTCTTTGTTTGAGGACTTTGTCAACTCTTGTTTTGAATTCGTCATCCTAACTTTTTGCAGAACGTTTCATTACAGTCGTGGGATGCCAATTTTTGATATATATTTTTGGAAAGGCATGGTTGCTTGCCTTTATGTGCGAAGGAACATCTTGACAATTCTTTGATGTGTGTGAAGGAAACTTGATTAAATACAACCTTTATTGAAAGCGT
This sequence comes from Vicia sativa, assembly GCA_021764765.1. NCBI lineage: Eukaryota > Viridiplantae > Streptophyta > Magnoliopsida > Fabales > Fabaceae > Vicia > Vicia sativa. The sequence continues at coordinate 41,802,855 of CM038797.1, forward strand.
CTTGAATGAATGCACATCAAATTAGCGAAATTACCACAGGGTTAAAATGTGGGTTTTCGTATTGAAAAAACTCCGACTTCTAGGCTCGAAGGGTTGACAAGGGATTAACTTCCTTATTTCTCCGGTGTTTGGGAATTGAAACAATGCACGTATATCATCAACAAAGTTTTATTGAAAGCATACCAACAACAAATATGGGTATCTTGTTTTATCATCCTCCTCAATCTTTGCAAAAACAAAAGCTCGGTGAAATTAAACAGGAAAAATATATATTTGAAAGCGATAAATGTAAATGATTTAAATCAAAACAATGCAATGCTCATTTCATTAAAATCAACATGAAATTACAAACAAGATTTGAAAGCAATAGTTTAACATAAACAAGGAAAATGAAAGAAACATGGCTTAGTGACTAATCACTCTGAGGATGAGGCATCTGTCTGAAACTTGGCTTTATGAGGTAACTTGATATATTAGACCCATCGGTTGGTTGATTTCATATCTTAATAGCTCTTGGTCTCTTTGAAGTTCTTCCATAGTTTTACGAACCATGCTTTAAATCAAGGTATTGAGAAAATCGGTTTGGATGAAATCAACAAGCTGAAGAGGGATAGACAAAATGAGATTTACGACAACTTGATGTATGCATGAAATATGCGAGATGGATGCAATGGAATGTAATGTCATCCTTTGAAAAGATATAATGAAATGCAATATTACATACCAAATGGAATGCAAATAAGGATAGTATAGGTTCACAAAGGCGTGAAACAGGGATGATCACAATCGTCGAACAACTTATTCGGTGGGATCCTATGGGATGGCTCTAAGCTTTCTACCAATAATTACCCAAAGGATAGTTTTAAGGTTTTACGCTAAGTGTTTCTTGGAGTCTCGGATCCCTTTTAACAAACACTATCATCACCTGAGAGGCCTCGTGGTAGCAGTGTTGGAAAAGTATACCCCAAGCGACTCTTAGAGGATACTCAAAATCTAAAATTTGAGCGTTTGGTCTCGGTTAGAACAACATGAACAAACTTAGAGTTATAGGTCATTTGTCCAAAGATTGATGTCTGCTTCTCGGGCGACAACAACCTCCTAAAACAACCAACTCTAAGCCGGTCTTCGCCCGGGCCAACAAGACAATGAGTCGGTGGACCTAGGCTATCCAACCCCTCTGTTCCTAAAAGGTGACACAGAGCTGGGTAGTGGGCTTATCTATGTATCAATAATCCCATCAAGAATTCCACACAATGGATATATAAATAAGATAATAAATAAAGCATAGAAAAATAAATAAGCTGAAACATAAACACAAGATGAAGTACAAAAGAAAGTAAAATAAAATGATAAACACACAACACAAAGAAAGAACTAAACTAGGGTTAACTCGCTGAGAAAATATCGATGAAGTCGCATGTTGAAATGACTCGTTTTTTAAAAAAATCATTTAAATTGAATTTTCAAAACAATGAAATCGCCACTAATTTTATTTGTTCTAAAGAAGAGCGGGAAAATATAGATAAAACCCACGAAAGAAAAATAATAAGGCGGTCTCTGAAATTAAAAGATATAGGTTGAGTTGGTTATGCAAGGGAAGGTATTAGCCCACATCCATCGTACTCGATGGTACCCATTTAGTTCAAAATGGTTGTGTGTTAGTGTGAAAATTTCGATCTTCTAAGTTTGAAATGAGAAAGAAAGGAAGAAATGTTTTTATTATTTTGAGTTTGACACGGTTTTGAAACCAGTGTGCCTCTGTCCTCGTGCAATGGGAAAGTCAAAACTCCGTAGTTCTTCTAGAAAATAATTGTTTGTTGATTGATTTTAAATGAAAAGACAGTCGTCATTTTAAAGGAGAGACTGGTCTAACGTCCACAAGGTGTGATAAAGAATAAAGGACTACGCCAAGCAGAGGGGAGGGTTTGAGAACACCTCTAGTACTCGAGTGGAGAGTCGAAAACCTTGGGAATAGAGGAAGAAGCATCTCGATTATAAATGAATCATGTCTAATCTTGAAAGGGTTTAAAGGTAAATGGTGCTTGGAAGTACAAAAGATATTGAATGTGTTGGAATTGATTTTAAATTGTGGATGACAAGTACCAAAGCGTTGGGCTATCCTCAACGATTCAATACTGAGATTGGTGATTGAGGTCAACCCGATCGTCTCATCCAAAATCTTTATTATGAAAAGAGTGAGGTGAAACAAAGTTCACTTTTATTAAGTGTATGAAATAAAGTATTTAAGTCATTGGGTTTACCCTCAAATGGCTGAATACTTTGTTTTAATTAAATCGATCGGGATATCCTCTACAGTTCAATTAAATACCATAGCACTATGTTTTTGTGAAATTCATTTTGAAAATAACTCGGCGTTGGATCGAGGTTTGAGAAGAAGACTCGGCGTTGGGTCGAATTATTGAAAGTGTTTTAAATGCTTGGTGAATGGAAAAAGAATAGGATCGAGATAATTGTAAATCACAAGTAAAATCGACAAAGCCCATACAAGGTGGCCAACCTAATAATTAAATTACATGTGTACTAGCAAAGTGGGCTAGTCTACTATAACGACTAATTGGAACAATTAATCGAAATAGGCTCAACTTAAGAAGGCCGGGATCAAGCCATGTGTGCATGTGTGGTCATCGCATGACCTTCATAGCTTTAATCGACTTCGGGTTTAAAAATAATTTACAAATATTAGTTTTAAAAAAGATTTTTTTGGTTTGTGTAAGTGACAGTTAAATTAAAATAAAATAAATGTTCACTAAATTATTACAAGAATTGTTTTTTGGGAGAGGGATACATGAATTATAAATGGGGATTAAGCGGTAAAATAAAGTAGAAAGCGGTAAATTAATTACAATGCAACAAGGGAATGGGGTACAATTATACGAATGGGGATAAAGATAAATTAAAAGAAAGCGATAAATTGATAAAAACATACAAATAGAAACTAAATGTGGTAAAATTTAAATATCGATTAGCGTATTTTTTTTATTAATTAGAATAGATTATATGAACTAATTCTAAAATGCAACCACTATATTCTTGATATAATTTGAATTTATTTTGAATGAATAAATAAAGCATAAAAATAGTATGTATATAGTATATATACTACTAAATATAAGAAATAAATATAATATGTATATTTACAATAATAAATATAAGAAATAAAACATGTATAATTATATTTACGGTATAAAATATAAAATAAAGTAAAAATGCAAGTATATTGTTGTATATGCGTTATTAAATATTAAATAAAAATACTAATATGAACATTAAAATGCTAATGATAAAAATGTAGATGTGCTAAAAAGAAATTGAATGTTTTGAACCATCCTCGGATGTCTATACAAATAATAAACTCATTAGTAGCATAAGTGGTATAAAAATCGAAATGAAACAAAATTGCAATGAATAAACATGGTTAGTAAGCAAAGTATAGAATCGAAATCGAAAGTGAAATTGGACATGTTTAGAAATATGAATTGTATATACAAGACATGGGGTGTATTTACGAAAATCTACAAGGCCAGTTTAGAAGCTGTACTAAGCCCATATATTATTTTTTGTCCACAGTCTACAATTATAAATAAAAAAAAATCAAGAATTTCTTTTAGCAAATATTTTCTTATCACGTTATTTTTCTAAGTGTAACCTATGTCAATTAGTCAACATTGTTAATGAGTCATCGGATAAATAAAAATAAATAAATAATGAAATTGAATAAACTATAAATCGATCCAACTCTTCTAAATCTAATCTAAAGTGTATGGGTTTACTAGGAGTAAACAAGTCCTTTATTAACAAATTCTTTTGCAATAAATAATCGACATTAGTAACACAAGATCATGAATAATTTTGGAATCTTTGAGTAAACCCAAATCACAAGCTATATCTATATGCATTGAACCATATAAAGTTATGAATGAAGAAATACAAAATCTCACCTATGTGTAAAAGCAGAGAAATCACAGTGGTGTGAGCTATAATTTAGCGGAGATGGAGGGTGTGGTTTGTTGAATGGAAGTAGGATGGTGTGATGTGATGAATGGAGGGAGTATGTGTGAGGTGGTGGTGATGAGGCTACATGGGAGAGATGAAATGGAGCGGTGAGATTGAATGAGAAAGATGAAGATATTATATCTTCTCACCACTTTTTGTTTTCTTCGGATCTCATAAAATGCCTCCGCCTCCCATTTGGTTTTGATTTTACCTCCACTATTAACAATTATATCAACATATATATACTAAAGAATTAGGTTAAAGTTATTTTTTAAAATTCCAAAATGCCCTTAATATGAAATGGGTCACAAAAATGGGTCAAGTAAAAATTAATAAGCCCAAAGTAATTTTGTTTGATTTTTGAGATAAAAATGGACACTAAAATTGTCAAAAATAGTAAAAGTTCGGACAATAAATTATCCGAAAAAATAAATATGAGTACATTAAAATAAACTACAAGTCTTATTAATTAAAGAAAATTATTGAAATGGTTAAAATTGAAATAAAATGATAATAAAAATACCCGATTTTAATCGTTTACGGTTAAAAGAGACTCAAAATGTGTCGAAAAATTAGGGAGAACACATTTTCATGATCTCGCGTGCACGTAGATTCATAAAGCGATGAATAAAAATGAAAACTTGAAATATTTTCTCCTAATTTATACGATGTCAATTACTTTTTAACAGTATTTATAAAATCAAAATATCGATATCATCGACATATAAATAAATTAAAATAATGCAATAAGCGAGTGAGGAGAGGTAAAAATAAATGAACTAAAATAACAATTATTTTACAATTAAAAGCGATGCAAATATCGATTTAGGCGACTTTTGGTCAATTTAAATCGTGATATAATCGTATCACGGATGTATTGAATATTTGTTTTTTAATTTTAAATATAATGCAATTAGAAAATAGCGAGGTAAAATTTGGGGTGCAACATCTAGGTGCATGCATGAAGCCATTGCTAGGATAATAGCTAGGATCCTAAATGAAAACGATACATGCACAGGGTTTGTCCTCTAAACCAAATCTGCTAGCCTTAGTTTAGTAGGCGATCCAATGTCACTAAGAATGTCAAGACATCGATGATCATGTCAAGAAACCCCTATGGATCACGTCTTTGAAACTCCATTGATTCTCTGTCAAGAATGTTAATCCCTCATTCCGATTCACGAAGTGTGTGAGGATGATACCCCTATTGAACCTCCTCTCATTAATGAAGATGAGATTTACGATGGTATGTTGGGAATCTCCGACAAAATGTAACTCTGTTAAAACTCTGTGAAACCTCTGACTATATATACCGGATATTCTAGAAGAGACTCCGGAGAAACCCGATTGGTGATGATCTTGAAAAGTCTCCGATTCAAGATTCGAGGTTTGGTGAACCCGCATTATTAATTTAGATGAGGAATTCTTTGATAATGACCTCATTGCTAAAGTTAATCCTAGCATTGTCGGGAGGGTGATGAATAGGAAGGGAATCGAATCTACTCCAGTCTGTTCGGAGAAGGTTGCTAAAGTTGCTCATAAGACTCCTAGAGTTGAGGCAAGGCGAGAGAAAAATGCAGTAAAGACAAGTTTGGAACCCCTGGAAGAGTGAAGTGAGGCATTGGTGGTATCTCTAGGCCAAAGAGAACCCCGATTGTGAAGAAGAGGAAGGTACACAGACCCTCGGGAACGATGATGATTGAATTTTAATGTTGAAGAGAATGTCTGGACATTCATCCAGAGAAAGAAGCTCTAAGGCCTTGAAAGTCCACAAAGTAGCATTGACAACATTTCTTTCCACCACCACGAGAATGCTAACGGTTGAAATATATGTTTGAAGAGAATTGCTCTTGAAAGGGACGAATAAGAGTACTGATTCAAGGATGTTATTGATCGATTAAAAAGTGGTTAATGAAACATGGTGAAGTTTTCAATTTGTTATGATGTCTTCAGTGAAGGAGTTCATTGTGAACTTGTCAGAGTGGGTACATCTTGATGGAAGGTCGGTGATTTCAAGGCTATTTATGTTAGAGGGAAAGTGAAGTTTTCCCCAGTATGATCAACAAATATTTGGGAAGATCGAATGATGCTCAACTGAGCTAGAAGAAGCCGATAACGAAGATACAAACTATCAACACTAAACAAGTGAAACATTGGCCAATGAAGGGAAAACTAGCGCCAGAAACAAAGTGTGTAAAGTTTGCTATTTTGCTGAAAATAGGTCTTCTAGCTGGGTTCAATAAACCAGAGTCCACCATCTCCATTGGTCAGGGTTCATCTTTGATGTTGGTACTAAGCAAGATTTGATTATGGAACATATATCTTTGAGCAAACCCTTAAACATGCTGAAAGTTATGCAATTAAGGGACCAATAGCCTTTCCTCCCTCCATGTGGAATCATAATTGATCATACCACGACATTCTTGATAGAGATTCAATATGCAAAAGAGCTCACTGCACTTGGATTCCATTACAAGCTCTTTCAAGGGAAACATGTCCCAAACATTGTCATGACATCTGCTGAGACATCAAATATCAAAGAAATCTCGGTATTTATCATATGTCTTTGAAAGCAACTTGCAAGGAGCTTGAAGCAAGAAAACAAAGTCTTGGAAGTCTACTGCACTTGAAAGGAGCAAGACACGAGGTTGAGGATGAAGGCTAGCTGGTGATGATTCTGCTGCAACTGGATGAAGATCTCTTGATCGAGCAAGCTGGCTGGCGAGGAAGCGATTAAAAGATGCCTCTTTCACGGTGCTATACGGAGAGGAAAGCACTTGATTTGTAATCTGTCTTGGTTATTTGCTGTGAGTGTTTTGTTGTTAATTCTACTTGTTTTTAATTACGATTGTCTTGGAAATTGTATTTCTTTGATGGGATGTAACATTTAACAATCTTTGGTACTTAATTATATATTGAAATTTTGGGGTATTAATAGGGTCTCTTTGGCCTTTTAATGGATAAAAGGGGAGAAGAAGCTATGTGAGGCAATTGTGGGAAATATGTGAAGATTTGTATATAGGCGATTGTAGGAAATTGGAAAATTTGTAAATAGGTAGATTTATCTTCTCTCTGGATTACGGTTTCTTTAAAGCTTAGGATAGCTTAGAACTAGTTTTTTTGCGCTGGATACTGCTTAAGACTTGATTGTTTTTGGCAATGTGCAGGGAGTTTGTTAGTGTTTTAAGT